>CM049387.1:20609092-20831592 GCA_026937815.1 Etheostoma perlongum | reverse complement strand
CAAGCAGAAACATGTCATCAACTCACATCATCAATGTATGCCTCTCTTGTGTTTTGAAAATGTAACAAAAAATAATAAGCTTTATTATAAAAAGCTTTGACCACAGCGCTGACACCTCTATGCTTCCAAAAAGCTCAAAAGAGGAGGAAAAGGAGAGAGTGAAGCGGGTCAAAAATTAAAAGAGCAACATGTAATGCCAAATTCTGCAAAGTGAGTTTGAGGTAAGTGTGTCTTTAGCAGGAGCATTACACCAGCTCTCTAGTGTAGTGTGCATCATTTCATCTTGTATTCTGTAGGGAAGGTTTATGGGTAGTCTCGCTTTGCCAGACCTTCCTCCACAGTGCTGCGGAGAGGGTCTGGCTAGCCCGGATGGGAGAAAAACATTCTCTGGTTTATTGAAATTTCTTGAAACCAATCAAAATCGCCATGGGTGGCGCTAAGCACCGGCAGCAGGCCCGGTGTTCAGAATCAGAATCAGTTTTATATGAGGAATTTTTCTTTGGAGCATCGTTACTCACACTGTACTAATATACAGTATACACAATATATATATACATACTCTAAACACTCAAAATAGCCTTGTGAAGGAACGTGTATTGGTGGAACGTGTATGTTCAAAAGTTGTTTTGGTCGTGAAACTTAGAATGGGCAGATAGTCTTTTTAGCTGTCTCGATTTACCCTGCAGAGATCTGAGGCGCAGTTAAGCATAGCCCTCATGAATCCACCGGAGTTTAGAATGTCAACACAAAGAAACCAAAAAGTACCAAACATCCAGCCAAAAAGAGTAAAATTTGGTAGAATTTCCGGTGGCAACGGATCAATCCCCGCAGTATACCGTTAATAGCAGCAGTCAAATTATGTGCTGTGGTCACAAGTTAGTGATCCTGGGTTACATGTTTAAATTACATTCGGACTCTTGTAAATCCAGTATGGTGTTAATTACAACAGATGCAAATTGTACATTCTGTCTCCATCTTTGTTTCTGTGCCTTTTGCATGACTCTATAATAAAGAAACATTCAGACTCACACATGCAAGCCATGATGAATAACATTATCAATCACAGCCACACTGAAACATAGGTCTTTCCAGAACCACTCAATCCCTCTCTGTCTTGGCCAGCAGGGAGGATGTATCCATTGTTTAATGACACTGAGGGAGGAAATGGTTTCTCCTTGTTCCCTTACAACTCCATTACTGTCTGTATGGGTGTGCAGTATTGTATGGAGCGGCCAAGTCTTTATCATTTAGTAATTGTGACTCAATTTCTCTTTTTTGGGGCTGTTCTTGTCTTCCCACTCGTTTTTATATAACACTTTCCTCTGCGACTGTATTAAAGAGAGCAGTGCTTTTTAGAATGGTCATTTTATGTTTAATGTTAGAGGATTTAGGTGTATGTACTATAAAAAAGTCCCCAAAAGCAGTATACATACTCAACATACATACTGTCAATTTCTTGGCTTATTCATAACTACATTTATAATTACTTACTTTGTCAGGTTCATCTATCTCCCTTTTAACAGTTTTTCTGCTGTTCATGCAGGTAATATTCAGTAATATTTAGTGGCGACGTCCTCATTTGCAGCTTTCCGACCGGAGGGATCTTAGCCGTTCCTAGAACATAACATTCCTAGAACCCTTTTTTTCTCTTGTTCCGACTGGACCAATATGGGGATTATTAAATTCCTCTGTCACAGTTCCTGTAACGCTATCAGCTCCTATTTCAGGGCAGGAACTTTTCCCTTTTCCGCATAGTGGTGGTTAGATGGCTGTGTTATAATAACAAGAGATCAGTTATTTGGCCTGTATGAATGCAAATAGCCAAACCGGTTTTGGGGGAGAGTAGTTCTATGAACTGTTTAGAAGTGGACTGTTCCTATAACTACATTCCTGGAACTACTTGGTCGGAAAGAGACTATTGTTAAATTTTTCCAGCATACTTTAAAGTGTTTGAGTTCAATTTGTCTGGGTAATTGATGATGGATAAAACAATCATAATGAATTATAAAGAGTCCCCATTGGGTCATTTATGACTTGGCTTATTGTCTGTGGGTAAACTAGGCCATCTGGGATAAGCTAAAACTATGAAAGCATACTGTTCCATGCTGGGCTAGATAACAAGGAGATCTCAGCAGTGATTTATTCATGACACAAGTGGGTGAAAACTCAGCTATCCTCTCTCGGCTCTGCTTCCTCAGCTCCCCCTTTTCCCAGCTGCCTCCTAGACATCTCCACATCATCCTCACGTCCTCTCTGCTGTATCCCACCATACTGCCCACATGCCCCCTCCCTCCCTTCATTTTCTACCTACTCATATTAATCATGTCAAATCACCCAGAGAAATTAATTTTCACTCTCCCTGTAATATCTTTAATGTGTATGAATAGACATTCGTGTGAGCGGAGACTATTTTAACAGCATGATCACATAATGTTTTTTTTAAGCAGATATATTTAAATGTTTTTATTCAAAACTTTGAAAGAGTTCTTGCTTGAGAGTTAGATTTGACCGGATTATTTGGGATAAATAACTTCATGCACTCTCTGCTGTTGGAAGGCAGATTTGTTACATTTAGACAGAGCCAGGCTAGCTATCACCCCATTTTCCAGTCTTTATGTTAAGCTTAGTTAACTAGCTACTGATTCTTATTTAGAGTCGTATCAATCTTCTCATTTAATTCTCAGCAAGAAAACAAACAAGCTTATTTTCCAAAACGTTGAGCTTTTCCTTTACCATAAAAGCAATATACTCTGAATTAACTTTTATTACCAATTTGCTTTATGCTATTTAATTAAAAGAGTTGGCAAAACCCATTTTAATTGAATTACTAACACAATAATGTATCTGCAGCACTGTTGTGATGTTTGGTAGCGCAGGTAATGACAGAATGGTTTCTGTATTGCCTCTTGTAAAATGTCCAGGTTGTCACTCACACTCACACACACACACACACACACACACACACACACACACACAGATCGAGAGGGTATCTCATTAGCAGGCTCACACCCTCACAGCTGGAGGTTGTCATGTTGTGTGTGTACTTTCACTGACCACAGGGCAGGAGAAACCCTCTGACTGTGAAGAAACCAACTGACACACCAGCTTCTGCACATACAAGTAAAACTAAATTAAAACACGCACACACGCACGCACACCCACCCACCCACCCACACAAACACACACACACACACATACACACCCACACACACACGGGCCTTGATCAATGATACATTCATAGTGAAGTGGTCCTTTCCAATGCAACATGTCGGTCATGAAGATTTGATAGAGAACAGAGCTTTTCAAAAACGCTGATGTGATTGTCAACCTTCACAGACATATTTGAGCACTCCCAGATAGCAGCTGCAAATTGAAGCCAACTTCCAACACAGTTGCTAAGGAAATACTAGTTAGTTAGTTAGTTGGTTAGCAGGAAGCATTTATCAACTTCAATTAAATCACTTTCTAATGCTCATGCTGTCGCCTGAGAAAGGAAAAAACATCATTCTGTGTTCAGCCTTATGGAGGCCCAAAATAAGTTGTAGATAGTTGTACAACCCCAACCATCCTGGGGAATATGAATCAGAATTGTGAAATCTGGCCTCAGTGGCATGAAGCTTTTTCATTTAATGGGCCATTACAGCTCTGTTGTTTGTACATTGGATGTTGGTCAATCAGCAATAATGTCTTGGGATGTGTGTTGTTAAGGGAAGCAGCTGTTTTGGAAAAATGATGGAGCATATATTGCCACTGTCGGCTCCTCATTAAAGTCAATGATGTGGGGAATGGATGTTGTGTTGGAGAGAGGAGAGGATGAGGTAAGAGGTACCCTGAAGGTTTTCAATATTAAAATTGTCTGACCATTAATAATTAAAGTGTGCTTGTAGAATTAGACAAAGTAACTGGCTCAGAAAAAGACCAAAATGTCTCTGACAAGATAAGTAGCAAGCAGACAGGCATCTTTTACTCCATCCCCAAGGAGCACGGCATACCATCAAATAAAAACCACATTGGTCTATCTGCAACAGAAATTGAGTTATTAATACCAATATCAGGCAAATCCCATCTGTCTGGCTCCTCTGCTCTGTAGCTGTGAGAGGAAAAGGACAGAGAAAGGCAGAGAGTATTACAAAAGAGAAGATGTGAACATTTTTGTTCTTACATTGAAACCTGATATATGTCACAGTTTCACTACAGCAGCAAGAAGAGGATTTCTTGAGTTATGTAATAATGTAATAGGGGAAACTGTACCGGTGCCATCGCTGTCACCGAAGCCTCTGGGAATGTGGATCTCATGCATGCCTTTAGGCATTTATTTTAGGTGTACACATGTCAGCATTCACTTGCATACATTTGTATACTCATCCACTTCTCCTTCAACTCCTCTCCTGCGACAGTTTACTTTGCTTAACATCCCACAATCCCCTGTGGTTTGACAGCTTTGCTCTCTTGTAACAATGTGATTCTCTCAGACTTCTCCTGTCTTTCATCCATCATCATCCTCTGCCTTGCCTCTCCTTACTTATTCCTTTGAATCCTCTTCCCCACTGCTACTGTTCCATCTGGTTCAGGTGATGTTGCCTTGGGGCTCGCATTACGCTGCTGTCATCCCTGAACTGAAATCTAAAAAGGGGAGCATTTAACATGGTCCTCCCTGTCGGCATACCACCCTACACCCCTGCGCTGTTTCTCTGTTGCTGCTTCAAGATCCCCACTGATAGAGTTGTCCTTGTCTAAAGCTACCAGACAGTTTTGAAAAAAACAACATAAAACTATGAACAAGGGAGACGTAACATTGCGGAACCCCTGCTGAAGCCTGATGGAAATCCCACTGTTTGTGAAAAATTAGGTTTTGGCAACATAATGAGGAAACATTGCAAAATGCTGATAGTGAACATATCAGTAATGTGATCAATGATATCAGATTTAATTAGTTTCCCTGCAGTTTCCGCTTTTGCAATACAATATCAGCTTGTAGTGATCAAAGCATTATTTAACTTATTAAATTAATTTAAACTTTAATGGCTGTATTTGTAGTAGGGCTGCACAATTAATCAAATTTTAATCACGATCTTGACTTCCCACGATCAAATTTGCGTGATCGGTTGTTCCCTGCATCGCGCAGGTTAGTTTCAAGATGTAGACAGTCACAGAGGACAGAGTAAAGGGAGGAAAATTCAACAGATAGCAGTCATTTATACGTCAGTCTTTACCAGTTTACCAGTCTACCAGTAAACGCAACATTTTCTCCCATCTGTGTTATTCAGACAACAGCAGTGAGCATGCCACCGCAGTGCTAGTCGGTGGCGGTGCTAGTTGGCTTCTGTTAGAAAACCTGTATTAGTACCAGTGTTTCCGCTGGTAACTCTGCTATCGCGGCGGCCACGGCGAAGAACACAGAAGAAGTTATTGAATGCAACTAACTTCACTTGGTAGAGTAACAGCGTGTGAGACGGAGCTGCTGGACCTGGGCCAGAGATGTGACCCATGGCCAGAATATCATAGTTCATAAAAATGCAGTGACGATACAGACATGTCATACACACGACGTGTGTATCCGCCGTTCGACCCGTGCTGGACCCGTTCATAATGAGTCAGCCGTCTCTCTGAGCCCATGTGACAATAAAATTTGTTTTGGTTAAAATCAACAAATAATCGTGAGAATAATCGTGATCACAATATTGATCAAAAATAATCGTGATTATCATTTTGGCCATAATTGTGCAGCCCTAATTTGTAGGTATTTACGGCACGGTTAAGGGACAGCCTTGGTTTTTTCACCTAAGACGAATAGCATGAGACACATGATTGATTGACTGATCTTTCCTGGGCCTTAAAGTGCTTTTGTCACCTAAAACTAACCAAACCTGTCTCCCCTGTGCTTTCTAACACACAAACCATTCCGCACATATCCGTCTAAATGTAACTGGTAAAAATGTAACTTAAAAATAAGTAGTATGTAAATGTAATTTCTAGAAGCCAGTGTTCGTTTGAAACATGCAATTCTAACACTAACACTAGACCATGAAACGCATCAGTGAATTTCAAAAGAAATACTGCTTAATACAACATGTCTCCAGGATGTCTCCCTCACCTCACTCACCTGGTTTTCCGGAAACAGTTGCTAAATTGGCAAACTGCTACATTTCAAAACACAGACACGGTTCTGTGGCGATCTGTCAGATAATTTGAATTTCAGAGGAAGCCAGATCCTGCTGTTAAGTGCATCGTCAAGCTGAGAGCCAGCGGAAGGGTCTAAACACATGGCCTTTTTTGGGAGAGACTGCAGTTATCTCCTCTGCCTGGGATTACACAGTTCATTTTTCATTTCATTTACCTATTTTATTCTCAAGCCAGCTTTCATTCTTCATCCCATGGCGGAAGCAGGGGTAAGCCTTGGCTTGGCTTCACTGTGGATGTACTCCCAATATCACAATACATGATCTGATTCAAATAAACACCACCTGAGAACTAAAGCAACAGTGCTGAAGATGCAAACCCCCTGCTTTTCAGTTATTTAAATTTTAATTTAAGATTCAAAATTCAAAACTTAATTGCCTTACAACTCGGTGCAAGTTGCTAGGGATTTGCTTCAGTGTGCTCATGAAAGGACATCAACGAGATACAACCAAAACATAGAGCAAATATATATACACATACAATATCCCTCACAGGATTAAGTTCTTTGAATTTCAACAACAACTGGCACCTTCAGGTCCTGGTAGGGCCATGGCTCTGAAATCTAAAACTGAAATCTAGACTGTCTTCCCCCACCACAGCTTGCTGTACGCATTTATTGTGAATAAACACAATCAGCCTGCACATCAAACATGAAAGGAATTTGACAGGAATTTACATCACGTGACAAGAAGTCTCTTGCTGGATGCTTTACTATGGGGAATTAGTGTGGGAATAGTGTGATCTTTGTCAATTCTCACACAATAGTTTGGGTGTTATATTCCTTGCATCATGACCGAAGCATTATTAGCAACTCATACATCCATTTCTGTTGTGCAAATTTTTTTTGAGGAGAACTATTAACAGCCAGTGCTTACGTGACTCAGTTAATTTAAGTATGGACTAAAAATAAACCAGCAAACTTTAACTGTTTGCATACTGTGCTTTTGTCAGTTTTCATACAGTTGTGAAAGCCACAGTAAAACCACTGATGTTAAATAATTGAGAAATCAGGTGAGACACCGCTGCGGTCACAAGAAGGTCAGCAGACAACACAGTGAGCATAAACCACTGTTATTGCCGTTGGTAAAGAACAAAAAGCTTTTGTTGTCGTGCTCTGTTGCATTTAACAGTTGCCATGGCGACACCGAGCCAGGAGAGGCTTAAGGAGGATCCCAACTCGATAAAAGGGGTTTCTAAATCTGACGGTGGAACTCTCAATTTCTCTTTTTCTCTCTTGTTTTCCATTATTTACTTGCACTGTGGAGTCTTTTCACAAAGAGAGGAAAAAGAGGAGAAGAGGAATGGAAAGAGCACAACAGAGAAGGATGTAAAGAGCCTTCCGGACAAAGCTGTGGGAAACGGAAGAGGGTGCGGGGTTCAGTCAGCAGTGACTGCCAGCAGAGACAAATAGCAGTGTGGTTATGAAGGCACACATTATAACATTGAAGACATCTCAAAGCCACTGCAGACTGGGTCACCAAGCAGCCAGGGTTGAAAATGTTAGGGGATTCAGCAATTTCATTCATATTAAATGGCTGTATTTTGTTCTTGTATTCTGTTTTTTGATTAGAAGTACTTCCAAAGTACTGTGGAAGTTTAATTTCCAGACTAAGGTATGACCTTTTCTTAATTACAAAAGGGGTATTCCATGTTTTAATAGACAGAAGCATTCCACTACCTGATAACAGCCCAACACTGGCTCTAGCTGTTTCTTAGGGTAGAGAAACTATTTTGAATTGTGCTGAGCTCTCACTGGTATTGATTCATTCTCGCCTACAGAACATTACAAAACTCACTAAGGCATTTCTTCAAATTGCATGATGTTGTTGATGGAGGGGGCGAGTTTGGAGGAATGGATGGATAAAGCTAAGAGTGGCAAGCCCTTGTTAAGCCTTTTTGTTGATTACATCTGTTAGTTGGTCGTGGTCTCTCTACTTCTGTGATCTCTGTGTGCATGCACATTTCCGTTTGTGTGTACTGTGTACTTCATGCTTAAGCCTGCTCGAGCGTATGAAGACGTCATTGTCTGACAACAGCTGCCTCAGCTTTGTATTCAGAAAACTGACCAGGTCTCACTTGACCGTACCAGGCCAACCAGTGTGTAAAAGTAGGCATGAATCAGAATGTCAGATTCTCGGTTTTAGAAAGCCCTCACAATTTCGACGGAAAAGTGTTGAGGATGGGGGTTTCTGAAGCTGTTTGTCCAACCGACAACCACCCCTCACAGGTGACAGGCATACTGGCTTCATAAACCTCCCCTACAGCAGTCTCCAGAGTGACCGAAACACTCCTCCTTCACACCTCCTCTATCACTCCCCAGCTCACACCTCACTCACACTTCTCTGTCTTCAGTCAGTCTTTTCAGCTCTCTCTATTTCACCTCTTTCTCTACTGTCCATACCCCTCTCTTCCCTGGCTACTTGTCTTCTTGTTTACCTCATCCCTCCCTCCCTCCCTCCCTCAGAAAGAAACAGAGACAGTTCATCTGAGAGTGATGGAGCTCTAACAGCTAATCCCTCTGCCCTCTCCCCTGGGCGTGCAGCTGTGCCCGAGCTCTGTGATGCCTACCTCCCTTAACACACATCCACACAGAAACGGCAGGAATACACCCATCTACACACATGCATGCATATATTTATAAACCTACAGAGGGAGCACACATGTACACTTGTTCACACACCTCCAAACTCTGATGTGTACAGTTTTAATTCAAGCCATCACATTTCATTGGTGCACCCCGGGATGTGCTGCAGAAACAAGGAATGTCAAGGCGGTAATGTGATGGGGAATCTAGGTTACAGGATATATTTTTCTGTTGGGGCCATATTTTTATTGGGAGGGGTCAGGGTGTGGGAGGGTACAGTACACGTGCATGCACATACATTAACGTGCTGGCCTACGTTGGGAAGCAACATACAGGAACTTTACTTGGGTGTTAAGGAGCTGCAGCATTTATATTTGTGGACAAACAGAAACATACAGTGTACATTAACTGCTACCTAGTCCTGATTGCCAGACCTTCCTCCACAGCATTGCGGAGGAGTGTCAGGCGAATCCACACAGCATTCAAGGATGGGAGAAAAACCTGCTGTAGTTTATTGGCATTTCTTGAAACCAATCACAATTGTCTTGGACAGCGCTTTGCACCACACAAAAAAACGGCACCTCTGCAAAATAGCTTCAGGAAGGAACTTGTATGGGTGGAACATGTGTACATTCAAAGGTTGTTTTAGTCGTGCAATCGAAAACTCCGATTGGACAGATAGTCTAGCTAGCTGTCTGGATTTACCTTGCAGAGATCTGAGAAAAGGTTAACCTCATTCCTCATAAATCCACTGGAATTTAAAATGCTAACACAAAAAAGTGGAAAGGTAACGGACATCCAGCCAAAATGAAAGACATCCGGCGTAATTTCTGATGGCACCTGAACAATCCCAGAAGTGGAAAGACTGGATATACTGTAGACTAACTACCACCTGACAAATTTACTGCTAATTTCTTCCCAGCTCTGATCGCCACCACCTGTCTGCAACACACACTTATCCCTTTAAAATAAGTCTTCGAAATTGACACGCAATGTAGCTGGTGAAGTTGATACAGTAACATGTGGGTGTGTACTGATTTTTTTATTGATAGTTGTTGTTGAGAATTCAGTGAACTTATACTGTAAAAGCAGTTGCAAGCAATTTTACATAAGTGTAGCTTCATCCAATCACACGCCAACCTTACTAAAAATGGCAAATGGACTGCCGATTTTATGATTTGCCAACAATTTACCCGCATCTGGCGGGTGAAAATTTCAGACTCTGTTTATGAAATCTGAAAAAGCTTTTTCATGTGTCATTTTGACATTTTGACATGATTAATTGGTTATCACATTGTTAATTGTTTCAGCGTTCTTTAGCAGTATACTGTATTTACTGCAATGCCCCCTAAAGCACATACATTTTCTCTCCATACTCCCTCCCAAACCGCCCATGAAGCACTACCTACCCCTCTTAAGGATTTGTTCAGTGCCAAGTCCATTAGCCTAATCTGAAAAACAAAAGCAGCACTTTGTTTGCTGTCTCTTTCTACACGCACATGCACACACATGCACTTCACATCTTCCATCAGCACATTCACCAGTGCCCTGCTGTTATCTATGGGATGTGATGTGCCATTTCTCTTTGAAGGCACTATCACAGAACGGCTTATTTCACCAGTCCTCCAGACGCGGGGCTCTCCGTCTCTGGCAGGGTTTTTCCATCCAAGACAAAGAACAAAGCTGCCCAAGCCGGGCTGTCTCATTAGGAACAAGACAACAGGGGCAACACAAAAGAGACGTGTATACAGTCCAGTGAAAAGATGAGGTAAATGAGGTACAGTCTGTTTTTGCTGCTAATTTATCTGTAGTATAATATTTCAACATTTCAAATTAAACGTTCAGTTGGGGAGCACCTGACTCATAAAAGCTTCCATGTCACTTACAGCAAATATAAAGCAACAAGTGAATGAACTCTCCATGTTGCTTTTAGCTGTTTTGTAAGTGTGAAATATACTGTGAGGAGTGGTAGCAGAATATACTGATTGTGGAGAAATGTATGAACAGTGGCTTGTCTGATACCACATTTCTGTCTCCCTCCATCAGTATAAGAAAACAGTGAAAACGATGAAAACAGTGCTGCCAACTTAGCAACTTTGTCGCTAAATTTAGCAACTTTTCAGATCCCCTTCGCGACTTTTTTGACAAAAGCGACTAATAACAAATCAGTATTGTCCAGCAAGCACGCAAGGTACTTTTCACCTGTGGCCGCCAAAACAGTCACCTCTCTCTGAATCTGTCTTGTGAGGAGCAGAGGAGCAGTCACTGCCCTTCCCTCTCTCCTCATGTGCGGCGGAACTGCACACAGTGCACAGGCAGAAAGGGGAGAAGGGACAGGGTGCGGGGCCGGTGTAGGTAGGAGAGACAGCGGGACGCGATGGGACAAAGACGCAGCCATCTTTGAGAATTCTTTATTGTATTTCTTTGTAAAAAATATTTTTACTTCAAAGATAGGCTACCTACCTAAGCAATAATTATAAGATAAAATAAATTCCTGTATTGAATTTGTGATTATTTGGCTAAAGATTTATATTTCTTTCTATCTACCTTGCTAACACAACCACTAAGCTTTATGCAAATGATTGCGTAATGACGTCACAAATATGCCCCCCCCCTCCCACATGCGCCACAAATTGCTTTTCTAATCTGTGAGAAACACTGGAATCCTTACAGCACATCTTGCAGTTGAGGGCATCTTATTTTTGGAAGATAGAAACGTGGAAAAACGATGGTGTTTCGAAAGAAGTGTGTTAGCATCTCTTATATAACTTACTTTGCTGAGAAAATGTATTGCGAAAAGCCATTGATGTGGGCAAACTGTACGGTTATCTTTGGCACTATCGCTCTCCATCTCCATCTCTCCAAGTTTCATATCAATCTAAATTTAAATCATAAACTCACACCAGATCCACAACAATCAACCACCTTATACTTCTTAGTTCATTTGCCTGCTCTTTATTGGGTATAGGCTTGTAAATAAACCTTTTGAACACTTAGGTAAGTCTCTAGATCAGGGTGAATGATATTTATTTGTGACCTGATAGTATAAGCCTTTTCTCTCTTCCTTTAGTCAAGCTGATGAATTTTGCTGAGCTTAGTTATAGTAATCCTGATTCTGGAAGTGAGATACTTCTCTACAAGTCCCTGGGGCTCTTTTTTTATCTTGCAGGCACATTTTTCTCAATTTTTATCTTCTTTTGTGCTAGAAAACTTTCCAATATGTAATTTAACTACACTTAAACCCAACAGTGCATAGCAAACCAGATGTCCAGAGACAAGAGTGTACTTCATGCATGCACAAACCCACACATGCTACAAATATTCAAGAAAATAGTTTCTCTTGACCCAACAGCAGCTTATGTGTGGTGAGTATATATGCAACTGAATTCCTGTTAATACTGTGTGTGTTTGTGTGTCTGCCTGTTATGTAAACCTCATTATCCCTATCACTACATCAAATTCTTATAATTAAGCTTCTCTGAGATCATAGAGCATTTGGAGAAACATCAACGTGCACAAACTCTCTATCAAATACAAATAGACACACGCTAGTCTTAAACACACGCACATGCACGCACACACACACACACACACACACACACACACACACACACACTCACTGATAAGCACAAAAAAGGCAAACACAATATGGTGTCTTATTATGTCCGTTGATTTACGACCCTGTTCATAATAAGTCTGGGACCTTCAGTCAAAAGATGTTTGATTGTATCCTTGAGCTTTCCCCATCAGCAGCTGCCTCATGAAAAATATATTTCTGTTCTGGCCACCAAGTTCACTAGTCCACCCCCCTCTTCACTCTCTCTCTCTTTCTCACCCTCGACATCTTTCGCTCAGAGCAGAAACTAGTTGCCATAGCTACAATCATTAACACATCTGGCATAGATCTCACACACACACACACACACACACACACACACAACAACAACAACAAAAGACAACATTCATATATAAAAAGGATTAATATGCACTGTTTTGCTTCGCTGTTTTCAGTTTCATGGCTGCGCTCTGGAGCTTGTGTGGGAGAGATAACGTGCCAAGGCTGGTTGGGGAAAATCCATCAATGGAGAACATTTGGTCTCAGTGATAATCCTATTGGTAAATTTAACCCAATCTCTTTCCAATGGAAAGGAATTTGATGTTGAGAAGAATTGAGTATTCATAATATTGGGATGTTCCAAACTAATATTCTGCCTAAATATTATTAAAGCATACATGTCTCTATGTAATAAAGAGGAGCCTAATTAATACTGGATTTCTGAGGTTTGATGTAGATACTTTAATAATTGAATCAGAATGTTTTAATATCCAGGTTTTTCTTGTAAATATCATCACTGTTGAATATAAATCTAAGCACGCTGTAATCATTTCCACAAACCTCTTGTATATGAAAAGCAACCTGTATTAAGCATTAAGCATCCATAATTAATCCAGCACCCGTTGCACTCCGCACCATTGCACTATAGTCTTACTGTGTACAAATGCTTTTGGTATTGATATATAATATTGGACCTTTGTCCAGTTTTATTTTCCTAGCTTTTAGCTGTATGTCTATTTCTGTGCAAGTACTTCGAAAGCATCGGAAAAACTGAGTCAAATTCCCATGTGTACACATCTAATTTTGATTGGCCAATATTCATTAATTTTCTCTTTCTCTCTTTCTTTCTTTCTTTCTTTAAAGTGGCTATATGTAACGGTTAGATGTAATCGGTTTGTGTTGATTTTAGCGGCCACTTTGGACAAAAGTGGTAGTGTTTTTTAACACACCTGTTGTCGTAAAGGTCTTTTCTTTATGGTGCTGTTTTTCCCACTGTAGATTATTGAGTTAGTGTTACCGAGAGAGGTCATATAGTCGCGATAAATTATTTGCTCGGACAGAAAATCGTTCATTTACAATGAGAGAATGCATTACAGATGCATCATTGCATTTCAAGTGTTGCATATGGTAACTTAGCCTACTTTGGATGTATCTAAGTAGCTAAACCGGGTATCACTGTCACTGTGTCATGAGCCAAAGCATTAAGAGAGTGTTGTGGGACAGTCTCTAGCTCACCCAGTAAGAGTTCGCTCCACGTTGGCTGAGACCTGCAGCGGCCGGGGTTCTTTTGGCCCTTTGCTGCGTGTCATCCCCCCATATCTCTTCCCCTTTCATGCCTATCCACTGTCATTATAATAAAGGGAAAAACCCCAAATAATAATAAAAAAAGAGATTGTTGTAGCAACCAATGTAGTAAAAACAAGTTCAGGTGACAAGGGAAAAGAAAATAGAAGGCCAACACGGACGAAAAGGAATAAAACGTCCACGCTGAATGGAAACGGGACGTAATTTAATGTTTGCTACTGGCGTACAACCACATTGTGCATTGTGAAGTTATTTTATGAATGAAATAGACATATTACATACCTAAGGTATTTTCCCCGTGTTCAGCTGAAATCTGTGACCCTTCAGAATGTGTGCTCTGTAGGGCCGTCTACCTGCCGTAAATCATTTTGTGACTTTGCAGGCAAAATCTGACATGAGCAGAGGTAATAATAAAAGCTATATAATATAGCTTTGTTTTCACTGTTAGTCTTGTTTACTGTTACAGGTCATTTATGATCATCAGATGGAACATTACACAGTTTCTGAAACATGTAAAAGTTACATATAGTCACTTTAACATAGACAAACAGTTTAAGATCCCTTGTGCCTAAAATATGTATTCAGTGTAAAAATCAAGTTGTGAGTCCTCTGATACACAAACTACGTATTAGACAGTTTCTACAGTATATTTAAAATGAAACATAATTTTTGTAGTACAATTTTTTGTTAGTGTACTTATCGGCGACATTTATGCAAAAATCACTCATAATCCTTTTAGATATTTTATTATTTGTATTTTAAATCATAGGCTACTGTTCAACTTTTCTGTTCAACTTACATTTCACCAGCCTTACCACCACTAACTGTGTTACAGTCAATACTTTGAACGTCTTGTCTTTTGCTGTCTTTGAGGAACCAGGCTGACAGCTTCACCACTGAGGGTGACACATGTCACAGCAGCTATAAATTATTTAATGGCAAAAACAGAATCCCTTTCCTTCTCAATAACTCTCTGCTTTGCTTTGGTCTTTCCTTGTCCAGCAAATCCATGATCTCAAGGGCCACCTCAAAAGTAGCTCCAGCCCCATCTGAGCTCAAATGGTCTGGAAAATACTCTGTGTGTGTGTGTATTTTGTGACATTGTTTGTGTATGATCAGTGGCTTTCAGCACAAAAACACATTTATCACAAGTTAGCCCCACTGACAGAACAGCATGGGAGGCGCAGGAGCAGTCCAGAGACATGCTTTAGTAATTCTTGTACCACAAACTTTTATGCTTAAGGTGTTTAACTGTAAACCACAAGATGAAAATCATATATAAGTATACACATGTGAGCACACGCACAGACACACACACACACATTCCACTTCGTAAGTCAAAACATGTTTCTGTGGCTCCAAACACCTTTAATTAAAAGCCATAACAACTGAGGAAAACAACTAGAAAACTATGCATGTGTCAGACACACACACACACACACACACACACACACACACGCACGCGCACGCACACGCACACGCACACGCACACGCACACACACACCTGTGGAGGAGTTTGACTGTACAAAAGATGCCGGTGCATTGCTTGCGTGCAGCTGCCCCCACCCTAACCCCTGAGGACATCCCCTGCCTCCCATTATACACACTCTCTCTCCACTTTACATACCACCGCTCCCCCAGCCAATCACCCACAGCAAAACAACCAGAACAACCAGTCACAACGTCAGGATTACAGTAATAACTGGTGACTGACAGGCAGCTTTTCAATGGGCTTTGGTTGCATTCCAGGTGAGGCTAAAAAAATATTTCTTCCAGATGTCATACCACACATGCAAGCTTGTGGAAGAAAGATATTTAAAATAAAATAAAAAATAAAAACACTTGACAGAAAAACAACCAGGTGTACATGCTGTGCTTTAAATAAATCTCTTATATAATACAAACTACTCAATCTGATATGTGCTAATAAATCAAGACTTGATCAGAATAAATAAAAACATGGTCAAACACGCCTTCAGTCACTTTGTAATGGGTTCTTCAACCTCACCCAATTACCTCACCTCATCCAACAACCCTTCCCTTACAAACACAAAAAACATAATTTATTGAACCTAAGCAACAATTAAGTAAAAGCAAGCAGACCAAGACAAAGAACCATCTTCCTCTTGCTTACCTTTTTGCCTTTCTTCTTGCGATGGGCTGCTTTCCCGCCGCCTGCTTTCTCCTTAGCTTCCTCACTCATGTTTAGAGATCTCCCCCTGTTCCTCTCCTCTCCTCAATTTTTTATTTTAATCCAGCATGTAGGAGATTGTGGAGTGGAGCGACAAGCAGCTGCTGTCTTCACTGTGAATCGTTGCCACAGAAATGTCCATTTAGAAGCAGTGATTGTTCCATGCAGAGTGGGAGTGTGCGTGAAGAGAGGAGAGACTGGGAGGACTGTGCTGATGCTCTCTCCCTCCTCCTCCTCTCCTTTTTCTTTCCACGTTCCCAGACACACACTCACACACGCTTGCAAGCTAGTTCGCGGAGGTCCACTCCCACTTGCTGCCTTTGCCGTGTACAACTGGCAACTCTCTCCAGTGCACTCAGAAGCAGGGTGTGGAGGCAGGAGGAGAGTAGAGAGATAGAGGCGGAAGATGAAAAGGTGGAGGAGGATGTTGATGTGTATGATGAAGGAAGGAAGAAAGAAAGAATAGAGACTGAAGAGTGTATTCCCGGCTGGATGTCGAGCTGCCTACCTGAGGCTGAAGTGTGGAGACACTCTCCCAAAAGAGAAAGACAAAGACACACAAAAAATGGGAAGAGAGACAAAACCAAAAGAGAGACAGAATGAGAAAAGACACTAAGAAAGTAAAAGAGAAAATAAAGGAAAAGAGTGTGAAATGGTGTTAGTGAAAGAGAGAAATAGCGTAAGGTTGAGACAGAAGAGGGGGGCGTGATCCACACAGTCTCTTCACTCAGCCGGCTGGATGTTTTCTGCTGTCGCTCCCTGCTCAGACGTTGTGATATGAAATGAGACTCTCCAGTAGAGAGACATAGACAGAGGGAAAAAGAGAGAGGGAGGAAGAGAAAGAGAGAGAGAGCGAGTAAGAGAGAGAGAGGATCATTAACATGATGCATCAGGTCCTTCCAGAAAAGGAAGTCTTCCACTAGCCTCTGCCAGCAGGATCAGCTTACTGGAAACTGGAACAGAACTGCACCCGGCACTGGCTGACTGACTGGGTTGACTGAGGGGGTGTGTGTGTGTGTGTGTGTGGTAGAAAAGAAGACATGCACACAAAGTTGATAATATCCAAACAATATCCAACTATCTGACTCAACAGACAGAGAGAGACAGAAAGACAGCACCCCACTAATGAAACATCTAGCTAATGAGGCAGGAGGAGAGCAAGGGCATCAGGAAAAAAGGGAGGAAATGGGAACAAAAAGCTATGGGTGACACAGAGGGAGAGATCAGGAGGAGGGGTGTGAAACAGACAGGAGAGAGGAGATGGGAAGGAGTGAGGCAGAGAGGGCCAGAAGACAATGTGATATCAGTGAAAAAGACAATCCAGGGAGGATGAAAGAACAAATGAAAAGCAGACAGAGGCACAGAGAGGCAGGGTTTGTTGTGATTTCCCACTAAACAACAGGTTCTTTATTCTGGGGGGTAAATTGCTGTTAACCATCCCTCCCTCCCTCTTTCCCGCCCTCCCTCCCTCCTGCTCCTGACAGGCTGTATGCCATCACCACCATGCTGTTTGATGTCAATTAGGCCTTGGCCTCAATACAGGGAGATGAAGGCCAGCATCTTTAGAAAAATAATGTTCTAATGGAAAGACACAAGCGGACACAAATAGATGCAAAGATGCACCAACTTAAATATGTTCCTTAAAAAAACAGTGGCCTTGTTATGTCATAACTCCACTTCAAGAATGTACAACAAAAGACAAAACACAAAAAAATCCTGGTAAGTGCTGAGCTGAATTAAACACATACACAGGAACACTCCCAAACACAGAGAGTTTGTTACTATTGACAGCTAGTATCTGTATCACATTCTGCTGCTGGTTATGGCAAATAAATACTTACTGCCAAAACACCCCAGAAGTAAAATTCACAAGAATTAAACTGAAAATGTGCTTCACTTTAAATCCTGCAGCTGACATTGAATGACTTGAACAATGGCAACTAGAGCTAGACCGATAAATCCGCCAGGCTGATAAATCGGCCAATATTAGCTTGTTGCAGATATCTTGTTATCAGCGTATTGTCAGCCGACAAATAGCAAAACATTTCAGCACAAAAATGCCAAAAACATTGTTAACTTAGAGACATGACCAATAGACAGACCTATTTTAACGATCTAAGCGCACGGCGTGAAGCGCATGGCGCATGTGCGTTTAGGACGTGTCCAATTCCACTTTCGCTAGTTTGACGGCGGAAAAAAGGGTCTGTGCGTCAGGCTCATGGTTCAAAAGGGTTGTACTTAGTGTCTTCATTAATTCATAGGTGTGTTTTGGGTGTATCATGCAATAAACCAATCAGAGTGCCTTCTTCCATTCCCTTTAAAAGCCTGAATGTTTGTACCTTGGCGCATTGCTATTATGATGGCGGATTTGTACCGTAATGTTTTTAATCTTTTACATGTGTATGTGTAACAAGTATAATGGGTGGGAACCTAGGCACATTTTACTAATGAGCTGTTAAAATAACGACATGCTGCGCTATAGACCAGGTTTTGTTGGTCAATGGCGTAATCCCTTTCCGCTGCCGCAAGATAGCAATACGCCAAGAATTCACCTGAACACACCTCCCTGTAAGACCAGCACACCCATGGGCGCAGTGCATTAGTTTAAACAACGTGGGCGCAGGACGGAAAATTAACAACTGCATCGATCTTAAAATAGCGAAGACGCTTGCGTCTGGGTGTGCGCCACGCTGCGCTGGGTGCAAGATAGGGCCCATGGTCTTTGTCTAGTAGAGAGCACTGACAGGTTCATGTTTACACTGTAAAATCAGCTGAGAGAAGCCTGCACAGTCCACAAACACTACTGGCAGGGCACTTTCAAAATTAAATCAAATTAGAGACATGCTCAAAAGAAGGTTATGGTAGGTTAACTCACCCCCTTCAAAATGCCAAGGAAAAAGGCTTTACTTTCTGAAATATTTCTTAATCCATCCTTTACTTAAATAGGCGAGATCCATTGAGATATTAATTTCCTCTCCAACAAACCCTGGCTAAAAGACATAACTAGAAACAACTTTGATAATGGCACTATTTCCCTGTGATTACTGGGTAAATGTTTTGTCTGGTAGCAAACAGGAAACATCTCATTAGAGAAGGAAGATGGAGGGAGTGTGTTGAATTTAGTTTACTTCCCCATCACCACTGGCGTTTGCTGTTGTTTGTGTACTCTGTTACTCTGCTGTCTGTTAGGCAGATTCACAACTTCAAACCACTAAATGAAATCAGACTGAACAAGTACATAATAAATAACAACTAATGCATGAATCAAACTAGTTAGACTGGTGTTATTGAGGTTTTGTATATGATCATTCTAAACATAAAAGCAGACAAAAAGAAGACAATCAGGCATTTATAATCCATTCCATACATTTTACTTGGCGCCAACAAAATCATTGAATGAGTAAATAAATGTGGAAAGAAACTGAGATTAGGCTGATTCACGAATTCCTTCACATATTAAATCAAAATATTGTACCAAAGTTGTCAAAGCTATCAATCTACTTGACTCCAGGATTTACCTTCTATAAGGTTACCTAACCCCAACGCTGAGCTCTACCTAAGTGAAAGCTCACGACAGATGATGACAGCTTTAGCACCAGTGACACATGTTCTCCAGTCGAGACCATCATGCTCCTCACTTTCATCTTCTCTTCACTCCACCTTCCTCCAGCTACAATAACCTCAGTTTAAGAGGACAAAAAGATTACCAACTACTTCACACATTAATCTGCAACTGGAAATGTCCCTCTCTCTACTCCATTGTGTGTGACATAAAGTGTGTATGTACAGTATAGCATGTTTGATTTACAGCTGATGTTCACTGTGCGTGTGTGTCTGTATGTGTGTGCCAGCAGTGGTTATTAGTTTAAGCCTCACACCTTGCACTGGGATACACCACAAAGTCGTACAGAATGTAAAACCATTCACATCTGTTTATCTCCATTTACTGCAACATATTACTGTAATCATACCCCCTCTTGGGGGGTCAGATCTTAATATAAACATTAACCTGGTGGATTTTAAAAAATGTTGAAGGTTCCTTCTTGCTTGTACTATTTACAGCATAAGAAACTCTTTTTAATCCAAGCAAAATTTATATTATAACTGAAATGTTCTCACCTAATTCAAATTGAATCTAATTTAAATTGAATCTGTACCTTGTGATTCGTAGTCGAATCAATTCTGGAAATCATTGCCAAAATACAGCCCTTAAAATGCATGTTTACTCATCCCATTGCTTTGTTTTTTTTCTTATAACATGTCAGCTATTACCTAACTGTGTTATCTATTCTTAAGAGTCTGCATTACCCACTAAATAGTACCACTACATTCAGCTTGATTTATCTTTGGACACACTTGACTTGGCTTACTTGGTGGCTATAGCTGACACAACATACAGTATAAACATATGCACACACTATTCCTGCTACACTTTTCAGTGGGCGAGTTATATTTGGTGGGGATGTTGGATTTCCATATCAAAAGGACGAAGAAGAAGCAGGGCATATCGCCCCCAAACCAGTCCCTGATAATAAAGCATCAGAAAAGAAAGGGAGCCAAAAGTCATAGTTTCCTCTTTGCTGAACCATTTTTATTTTTTGCCCAAACTGTTATTGCATTTTCTCTGGCTAAAACACACTTCATTAACATCTATCCAGTCAAACAAGCCCCATAACCTGCATGTAAGATTTACAGAATACATACCACTGCTATTAGTCACTGTGGTCATCCATGATAACCAATCTATAATAAAAGGTTTACACTTACCATGTCATTTTAATTACTTGGATAAGCTCTAGTAAGCTAATTACAATCTGAGGAAAAGTACCATGAATATACAAATAATAAGTAAGGACAGATGATGAAACCAATATTATTTAGTATAATGTGGAATTCACAATATGCTGTGTAGTTCTTAACATACACCTCTGGTGCAACTCAGACACATCCTCAGTGATGTATCCTGGGTTCATTGAGTGTTTCAGGTCTCACAACATCATGCACCATCGCCCAGATGACCCAGCCAGGGTTGATCAGGTCCTGGCTTGTGTCTTAGTAGCTTGTACAGATCGACGCCCCAACAAATCCTCTGCATCCTCTGATGTGATTGCACCGGGTCCTCCATGTCTGGCCTGAGCGTGGTCACTGCGATGTTTTCTGGTATTTGAGCTGTCTCCCTAGGTCAACCTTCATCCTCCAGTCCTGTGCTCTTGCGAGCACTCTGGACGACTTCTTCAACTTCCTTTAAAGTTGGCTCCGGAAAGTCTGAAATGGGGTGGGGCTTGTGGGGCTTGGAGGTTCTGGGCGCTGTGGGGTGACTCCGGGTTGGACTCCTCCTGCATCTCACCAGATACTGGACCTGTGCGTTGCACCACCTGCTTCCCCATCAAGCATTTCATTTTGGCCTGGTATAATACTAACTTAAAGAAATTAAAGATATTCATATAGGATGTGGCCATTCGATGACTGTGGTTATAATAATAATGCCATAGGCAGACATTAAGCACTGTACAGTTTCCAGATCTGTCATTTATTTGGGTATTGCCCTTGTGGCAAGGACCAGACTCACAGACTTACGTTTACCATTAGTTTGACTTTGACCATTCAAACTCATCACATTGCCTTCAGATCTTCAACACCAGAGAGGGAAGTGGTCGGCAGCACAGAGTTAGGGATGTTCACAGTTCATAAAGAATGAAAAGAGTTATACAAAAAAAAGTTAGACAAAGTTATTAAGATGTAAACATAAACAAAGTCTTAAGTGAAACAATATTGCCATCTCAAAAAAATCAGACCTAAGTGTAAATCTAAAAATGTCAATCTGTTTGGTGGCGCTAGAGGTAAAGTCAGGTGATCATAAAAGTCACTAAGATTTCAAAGCAATCTATCCTATAGTTGTTCAGATATATTCAGCTTCTGACACTGCCATCCATAGAGCCAGTAGCACTAGAACTTGCATGGCTACAAATATCGCAAGGTACATTTATCCAAGAAGTCACACTAACTGAAAACCTCCACTGAAATGGCTTTGCTAATGTGCATGTAAATCTGGAAAGGATTCTCTGCCACGACTGTAAATCAGCCATGTCAGCTAACCAGACTGTGACTAAAGCCACCCTATAAGCCACCGCAGTGAAGTGTCTCTCACATCCATCTTGCTGGAGATCAAACATCCCTGATCAATGTGCTGAATGCAGAGGCCTGATAGGGCCTGACAGGCAGCTCTACAGGGGGTTCCCATCGCAGGCTCCTGATGGGAGCGGCTCCAAACAAATCCAGTTCTCCATCCACTAGAAATCAATCATCACATAAGATGAATACTGCTCCCTCTATGAAAACAACCCTCCAATAAATCATGCCAAGCTAAGGATTAATTCAATGATTGCCAATGTTTATCTGCAATCAATAATTACAAGCAAGGTCATTATTACCCCAATCAGTTTGCCTATGACACTAGCTCTTGTTTTACTGCAGTAATATATAGATAATTTGCCAAGTCAAGCTGCACCATGAAAATGTATTTTAACACTCTGCCAAACAAATGTTAAAAACTGCATTTTCAATTAAATATAAATATCTTTGGTCGTACCAGCAAGAACGGATAGATCAGATGATTCAGCAAAGATTGACTAGAGAACTTGAGAAAAAGCTTATACACACCTAAAAGAATGGTGTACTTCTATCCTTATGAGGACCCTACACTAACTCCAGCCAAGTCCTAAGTCACAAATGCCCCTGAAAACAACTGAGCCCAGATCCAAATGGCCACTCAAATTTGCTAGTACCCACATGCCAGTCTCTAATAGACAGAAATACAGGACCACGGCCCGTATCAACATGCTCACAGTTTCTTTTTTATCTGCACCCAGCCTGTTCAGAGAAGAGTGAGGGGGTCATTTTCAGCTGTGTCCTTTCATGTGTGACAACAATGAGGGTTAAATTCAGACCTACTTTCCTCTGTAATCAGGTCAGGTCCGGACAGGTGTTCCCCTACTGATAAAGAGCTGTGAGGAAGGAGGGCTCCATTTTTACTGGTTCTATTCTTAACGTTTATTAACGTTTGGGGAGTCATTTGTATTACTGACCAATATTAACACAAACATGAGCATAACAAGCGACCTGATTACCTTCAGCAGGGCTACAATCCATTGAATCTGATTCATGTGCCTATTTATTTAGGTTTGATCATTTAGGATTTATTTAGATTTGAGGAGAGGAACATTTTCTTAAATTTTGTCAAATGCTAGCTTCATTAATGACCATCTGATCTTTTTCTTTTTAAGGACATTGCATAAATTGAAACTCTTCTTGTTAAAAGACTATGCAAACTAGAAAGCAAAAACTTTACAGTCTTCTTTATATCTGCACACCTTGAACAAATATGAGGAAGTACAACATACTTGAAGCTGCACAATGAATCTTACAATGTTGAAATATTTATTAATATTTGCGTCCATGAAATGAAAACAACTCCAACAAGTCTTCCAAATGAAATAACAAAATACACCATGATCTTCAGAATGAAACATGTAAATGTTTTCAGATCAATGGCTGTTGTTGGTGATGTTTGTCACCTTAAAATAAACAAATGTTGTTTTTGGGTGATTTGTTGAAATGACTTAATGCTTCTTTTCGGGTGGACAGTCACAAAGTCAAGAAACACACTGAAATGCATCTTATCAACATACTCATGTTTGTATCCCTTCATACATTATATCTGCTTGTTTCCCCATCTGTGGAACTGTATAACATTGACATGCTTCCTTACAGTCGGTTAATCCACTCTACAAATATTGCAAAGCCCATTCCAACACATCATCCAATAGCAAATAAACATGACATCTTTTAATTGCCAGAGGCACATTCTGCTTTCCAGAGTGCAGTGTTCTTAAAAATCAATACTGCTGTATTGTATTATTCAGTGCACTGTTCCTGGTACCAAGCACTCCAATCACTACTGGCTACATATTGGGAAAATGAATGCAGCATGCTATGCAAACATGACAAAGAACAGACTATTGATTTTTTGAGTTTAGATTTTCCTCCTGAGGCATCTTGCAGTTTATGGTCGGGGTGCTGGTGCAGAGGCTTTTCACACGTTTCTGCACACGTCAGAACATTCACAGGCAAATGCATTCATCTGTGTGTGTGTGTGTGTGTGTGTGTGTGTGTGTGTGTGTGTGTGTGTGTGTGTGTGTGTGTGCGTCAGTGGGAGAAAGATGTGCATTTGTCCAATTGGCCTGTATCTAGTGAGCACAGTGTGAATGGGTGAAGTCTTGCACTTGTCTTGCTGACATGGCAATGTCCAGAGGCTGTCTGATCTCTCCAGTCAATCCAGTATCACTGTGCTGGAGCTGTGAGAGGAAGCAGAGGAAGGCAGTTACTTAATGTAAGAGAACAGGCACACAGAAGACTTCCGCTCATTCTTATTACTTTTGTTGCATGAAATAACTACTCTGATGCAAAAGTGACCATTTCCTTAAGCAAGGTAAAAACAGTACAATGCTAATGAGACAACACATAGAAACCCATATTCATCCTGACATTTAAAGTAAACTGTAAGCAGGAGAGTGTTAGTGCCTTTAAATTTAAATGGAGAGAATTAGATTTTCTTGTCATGAGAGTGATGTCTGAAAAACATCATGAAAGAATCTACCAGAGAATTTGTTCTTTTTCTTTGACATGCCTCCTCAGACAGGTGATGAAAAGGGTTCACCTCAAAAACAGCCAAAAGATCCTTGAAATGTAAAGTACAACTGGAGGGCTTTGACAAGAAACAAGTGCCTTCGTGATCATTTGGGGTTCCCGTATGATTGATGATCTGTTTTCCGTAAACTGTTGCAGTAAAGGCTCTGACACACCAAGCCGACAGCCGGCCGTCGGCAGAAAAGGCAGTTGGACTCCCTGAAGTCAAAAAAGTGCCTCGGAACTAGGGCTGGGCAATATGGAAAAAATGTATTATCACGATATTTTTGACCAAATAGTTCAATATCGATAGAGCAAAGATATTGTAGTGTTGACTATTGGTACTTTCATAAAATATTTACACAATGAGATTTTTGATAAATAATTAACATTAATGTGGATATAATGACTCAGTGGGTAAAGGCCAATAATAGAAGAGTTACAACAGTCTGGTAAGTTCAGAAAATGACAACACTTTACTGTAATACATCCTTTAAAACCAAGAGAAAACATCAATTATGCCATATTACGATATTACAATATCCAAAATCTAAGACGATATCTAGTCTCATATCACAATATTGATATAATATTAATATATTGCCCAGCTCTACTCGGAACACACCGAAGCAACACAGACTTGAGCATATGTCCTGCGCGTGCGCAAGACATAATACAATCTCATATTTTACAAATTAAGTTTCACCATAACATGTTTCTGAAAACATTTTAAGCGAGAAGTATGCCATACAGTTTTTTTGAATTGACAAAGGTCAGTTCAAAAGATTTTCGTCAGATATTGAGAGGCGTTTGTCACACTCATCCTGTTCGTCATTCCCGTAAGTGTTTTAACATAAATGCACTGATTCGCTAATCAAGGGCTAGCACTCCACCAATCAGATTGGTCATTGAGTCCAAATGTCCGCCTGCCAATTCAACAAAACAAATCGGCCAAAATGAAGGCCATCGGCTCTTCCGGCTGACGACGGCGCGGAACACACCGAACAGACACGAGTCACAAACCTCGTTGGACTGTCCGATGGCCGATTATCCGGTTGGTGTGTCAGCACATTTAGGAAAAACTTACTGAGGCTTCTGTTATGGAAGGTAGGTTCACTACTGTCTCAAAGAGCGGATTTACGTACATTGAGTAAATGTGTGTTCATGTAATGGCTCACTTCAGGTAATTTACAAGATTATTACGGCAGTGGGTTTTTAAAATGTAGCTAAAATTCAAACATTCATCTCTACTCTTCTTCAGCCTAAACTTGTGCCTAAATCTAGCCTTACAGCTCCAGACAGTGTGCCAAAAAGACATACAATAACATTCTCTATCTAGAAGGCAAACAACAATTAACCAGTGAGTTAAAGTGCAGAGCATTGTATGATAGTACTGATATGCCTTTGGTTTATTCCTATTATTGAATATGACCTCTCTTCTCTGCCGCAGTTTTCCAGTCTAATCTTTGTTTCCTATCCAATGCAGAAAAAAACATCTCTGTAATCTTTAGATTAATCAGCGCTTATAGTTGATGATTAAATTCTAAACAATCACAACAATCATACTTTCCTTTTAAAGACAACTTTTAAACAAACGATTCCATGTAATGTGAAACTCGTAACATAACACGACACATTTGGTAACACAGTTACATATTGCACACATATCTTACAAATAAAATAAAGCAGCACTATAGGCCCACAGTTTGTGTTGTGATTGATCAATTGATTATCTGCACTGTTGTTTTCCAGAAGTACATATTTAAAACATTGAAAGTATTTTAAATGCTTTATATAACATTCCCAATACTCACATGTGATAAAACTTGAGAATGCAAAGACAGGAGACACGTGGATTGTACAACTAGGGGAACAACAAACAAATTACAGTAGTTAGCTTTATTATTAACTAGAAGTACTCTATGATATGCAGTGTCACAGCTCTACTGTCATATGAGTACTACTCAACATGCTGGTTGTAAACAATGCTTACAATCAACACTGTTTTGTGATTTTTGTTTTGTTCTTGTTGACTAATGTATCTGGATGCCATTCTATCCTGGGAATTAGATAACGTATTCCAATGAGTCAGCACACAGACAGAACCATTACCTACCATTACAGCTTGACATAACTTTGTTTGAAACAGCATTAAATTACATTTACCTGCTTAAATGGGCCATTAATGTCTGGATGGCATTCCCAGAAGACGGAGAACCGGTATGAGAGAGATGTTTCTTTCTATGTAGGGCAGAGAGAACAAAACCAAAGGCAGCACTCATGAGTGAGGTGATGAGAGGAAAAAAGGCGACGTAGGTTTTGTCATTTGGGACCAGAATTGGCACAATACAAAGTGATTTAACTTACAGGACAGACTGGAGAGGAGAAACACCATGTTTTGTTTTTTATGCAAATACAATTATTAACCCATATAACTTTGAATGACTCCTGTTTGGATACTGTAAATATTAGATGTGCCTTATTATACTCAAAACATGTATTCATATGACTGCTAGGTGTATAAAATGTAATTTGTTTCCCCCCCAAGGCCATGCAACTACATCACTAAGCCCTCATGTTGAAGTGGCATGTTGAGAAATATGATTATGCTAGAAGTCTGTTACCCCTCCAGCTCATTGTCACTCATTGTTGTCTTGGTTAATTTCATCATAATGTATTATGCTATGTTATCTCTCTAAGCAGCCCTTTGGCAAAGGAGTTATTTTGCTGTGCTAAGTCATCTACACATGCTCATTGTGGCAAACAGTGAAGTGAGGGCACAACCAAATCAAAGACATTGCTTCTTTTTTAAAAGAACAAATCATTTTAGATAGGCTATCTGCTGAACATCTTTACAATATTTTACTTGACATGATGTTAGTTTTTAAAGGGAAACCCCAGTGTAAAATGCCACTAAACCACCAATGTATTGTTTTTGCCACAGTGTTAATCAGAGTGTTGATCAATGCATGGTGCAAAGTCTATTGATACTCTCTCTGTTTGTAAAGAAAAAATGACATCATACAATTTGTATCCTGGAGCTGTCTCACCATTATCCCTTAATATGTATTTACTTTTTACAGCTGTCAGTAGCTTGTCTAACTTCTTTCTATGTTGCTTTTTGAAATATTAGACATTTTGACTTGTCAACTTATGAAAAGCAAAGGTGTGGTGAATGGTGTTAATGATTATTGTAATTACATCTGGAGGTTGCATGCTTTGACTTCAACTTCTTTTGCTGTAGGTTACATTCTTGTTATTTTACGTTATATGTTCACTTTTGCAGTGTAAAAACTTAACATAAAACATGTTAAGAAAAAACGTTAATAGCATAGACCGTTAATATTAATATACAGTCTATGGTTAATAGTAGTACCTTGTCTCATTATTTTTTAGATACTATTTTAGTACGTATTTATTATTTATGAATGACTTAAAAACTAAGTCATTTAAGTCAATATTTTGAGAAACCAAGTCATTAAGTTTGAGAAAACAAGTTATTATTATACAGTATTATATAGTCATCCTTATTTTGAGGTTTCTCATTATGATAATAGTATTACAGTAAGCTCACAGCAATGGGCATTTAGCTTAATTAGCCAGATTAACATTAGCAAAAAGTAGAACCAATTAAACTGTTTTAAGGGGTCTGAAGGCTTAGTGTTAAGGTAGTCCATGTTTATCAAGTTGTGTTTTTTTTACTAAATCCTTATCTGGATGGAGAAAACAGTGAAATCACTAATCTGTTTTCACAAATCTAAAAGTGGGTTTTAAACAGCCTTAAGGCTTTATTATTATGACTAATACTACTAATAGGCTATTTTTCACAACTATAAGAGGCAAAATATCATTTATCCCAACCTCTGAATGCCAAGCTGCAAATTGGAGTCTAACTTCAGCATCGTGTAAAAATGTAATCTCCTTGGAGCTAAAGTCAGACCTGATACACAAAAACAATGGACATTTTTTTTAGCCTTCTACCCAACTAAGTGGCATTCACTCATGTCTCCTAAACACACACACACACACGTCATGCTAAACAATGACTAACCGATCCTCCCCTCCTACCATTTCCACCGCCTTCTAAAATTGCCACTCTATCACCATGGCATCCAAAGCACTGAGTTTAATTTTAGTGAGGTGGGTCGCAGCAGGTCAACAAAACAAATTGGCAGATACAAAAGCTGTCCTTTTTGTCTCAACACCTGCATTGTACCACATCATCATCATCACTGTCCTGACTGCAACTCTGTGTGCAACTGCAAATTTGTGGCTTTTGCAATAATTAGTGGTTTAGAATTCAATTGGATAATTACTGTGACCATATGCCATACTTTCTCTGACAAATACAAAAAATACTCTCAGGTACTGAGAATCAAATCCAGTGCATCTACATCTTCACTGCTTTCTGAAATTCCAGTTCTGTAAACATTTCATTTGTTTCTGGTAAAGTATTTAAGTCGCTGAAACAAACACCACTATTAACTATTAAACAAGATTTCCTGTAATGTCAGTGTTGCTAAATGGGTTAGTTGTTAAGTTCCTCAGAAATCAGGCACTGGGAAGAATTCTCAAATGTACGCCTCAGACTCCTCACCTCAATACACCCCTTTTACATTACATTCAGTAATTACAGTACATTCAAAGGAGAGGAAAAATTGGGCCAAGCCTTCCTAGTGACATTTTAGCTTGAGTTGTTAAACGTTGCTTTATTTTTCTGTGTTTCTATCTACAATCTGAATACGTGAGAATGTGCGTGGCCCAAGAAATTGTTTGCATTCTCTGCTTGTCACAACATGTACCATCAATCAAGCATGTTTGTTTTTCTTCTCATGACAGGTTCAATGTCACCAGATCTGACTGGATAAAAGCTATATTTCAATGCAACTTCTCAGACAACAGGTCACGTTGTACCCTTCTGGATTTTAGATGGAAAAATAACCCTTCTATAATCTCTCTCTCTCTCTCTCTGTTTGTCTCCTGTATATCCACACATCCACACAAACACACTGAAACACATGGTTGATTCGGGACTGCTGTTCTGCCAGCAACATCATCACTCTCCTTCCCACCCTTGTCTCCATGGAGACAAGCTTCCAGAGCTGGCTGGTTCCAGACCGTTGTGAATCAGCACAGACTAAAAAGGGAAGGGGAGGGGGAGTTCTCTTTTGTGTTTAAACATGACTTAAAGAACACTGTGAGCTCTGTGTTTTCTACTCCCCAACACTGAGGTGATCAAAGTGTCCAACCATTCATCCACGCAGGAATGAAAAGGAACCAGAAATGTTCTGATAAATGATGCCTGTGTTTCAGATTGTGTGTCATCAGTCCATCCCCATGGTAAAGGTGCCAGCATCTTTCTGTGCATATAGTGCACTGAATATGTCCACATCTTCACCATTCATTCATCCATACAGTACACTACATCCATACTGTACTACAGTATATCATTTTGATCTGGTGCTTGTTCATTTTCAGGCACATAAAATGTCATTTCCCCTTTTTCTCATTCAAACAAACATGAGACAACATCATGAAATACAACACAGTGAACAGGGACCAAGCAGTGAGGCAATGAGGAAAGCAGTTTTGTTTGAAAAGGAGTTTTTTTTTTTATTTACCTAAGAAAATACTAAACAATATGAATTCAGATCTAGGCCTATAAAAGAAGTCAACAAAATATGACTATACTTTAACTAGCAACAACACAACAGAATGTGAATTAAACAAAGTGACCTAACTGAATCAGACACAAGGGGATATATATATATATATATATATATATATATATATATATATATATATATATATATATAGTATATACTGGCTTGGACAAACAAAATGGGGTGTAGCTCATCAAAGGCAATCAAAGCTCTAACCTGTTTACTTAACAGATGAGGTGAAACAAACAGGATGTCTGAATTTGACCTTTTTCACATTACTACCAAATACACTTGGTCTGTTTATATGACATCAAAGTAAATCCCTTGCTTGCATATGCTCTTTTCCCTCACCATGGGACCAAGGGTGGAAACGACTTTGGACATCTATTAAAGACAACAGAACATATATTAACCATGCTAGTGACAGAGAATGGAAATGTCGTTTTGTGGGTCGGTCAGACACTTTTGTTCACACTGAAATAGCTTGCCGACTGTTGGGCGGATTCCAATGAAATGTGGCACAATTTTGACAATCATGTTCCTGAATTTTTAACTTGCGCCATCATCAGGTCAAACATTTTATTTGTCCAATACTTTGCTTTATGACCACATAACCTGAAAAACTACTGCAAGCTACATGTAGTTCAGGCACTCAACTTGGGTACACATGGTGTTCTCCTCTCTGCAGCAGACAGAATTAACTATTGTATGTGTATATCATTTGGTGGTGACATTGATTACACTATAGGTACATGTAATAATTGATTGTTTGCAAAAACAAAAAACAAAAAAATGTCTGGTTGAATGTTATTGTTGATGTTACTGTTCATACAGCATTTCATAATTCTCACCTGCACTGTAGGGTCTGAGTCTATGTTTGCAGTGGGGGAACTTATTATCATTACTCCCAAATCCGCCCATGATGAGCTTTGTCCTTGCGGAGAGTGACAACATCAGAGCGTATACGCCAAATATTAATGCTGTACATATTCTACATTCAAATACTAATCTATCACGTGTGTTGGATGACTGAAATTTGTTGATTTTATCCCTTTTTCTGTCTTTTAACTGTAGCAAACTCCCCAAGGATTGAGAATTTCTAAGAAGAACAATGGGCATTCTGACCACTTTAAAAACCATGTATAGACTTACTGAATGCTGAAGTAGCTGATGTGTTCAGAGGCTACAATGACTGGAATAGGATGGTGAGTCCATGCATTTTAGAAACAGGACGGCCAATTAGCACTACTTAAAAAGACTGACGAAGCACAAAAACAAGCCGGGTAAGGTCATGAGTAGGCAGACAGCAAAGGAGAGTGTAGAAAAAAGAAAGAAATGTCTCTCTCCAAGTTGTTGAGTGAAGGAAGCATCTTCCTGCTGTGTGTCAGCAGTGCAGACAGACAACCAGAATCAGCTCCAAGCCTCGATGATAAATGCACTAACAGCTGGACCCTTTCACCAGTCAGAACAATGTCGGAAGTATTTAGTGAAGTTGGTTTAAGACCGGATGTAATGGATCTGCTGAAGAGTGTGTGTGTGTGTGTGTATAAAGTTCACTTAGAGGAGCAATGGAAGAGAAAGCTTTCATCAGCTTAACACCTTCACCTTAGCTAAAGGTCTGAATGGGTACTCTGTGTTCATCACATTTATAGACACACTCACACACATATGCATGCATAAAAATAAACATACCCGCGCATGAAGCATGCGTTCATGCCATACCGTGTGTGTACAATTACAGAGGAAGTGAACCTTATTAAAGGTCAGAGGATACAGAGATCCTTGGGAGTGTACTGAGTGCCATACACGGGTACAGAAAGAGCAACATATAGTTTATGAAGGAGGGAGAGAGAAAAGAAGGATGTTTCCACTCCTGTCAACATTCTGCACAATCAAGTTTTACTGGGAGTGTCTGTGGTGTAGCAGAGTACCAGAACAGGAAATGGAGTGAAAAGGAGAGACAGTGAAAAAGACAGGTGACACTTTGACATGAGTACTATTTTTTCAGATGAACTGGGCTTGAAAATCAATAATACGTGGGACTTAGGCATCACCTCAAATAAATCTCTTCCTGGTCACTTCAGCACAAAGGTGGCCATCATTTTTTTTTTCATAACATACAAATGTTATGTGTTTATGTGGTCCCGATGGAGAAAGGACCACACTCCCAAAGCTTTCATAATTTGTAGACACAAGGATAGGTATATGCTTGGGGTCAATGACAGGAGATGGTCAAGAGTGATGGCTGCTTACTTTACAGTAATGCTGATTAGAGAGTTTCGGCAGAGAGTACTTTTTTTTTAATGCTAGGGTTGCAAACGACTGTTTTCCAAATGAGCATCTTGTGGGATTGTGGGTTTCTTATAATTGGATTCGGGCAGGTCTAGACGCAGATCTAGTGAGAAAAGTTAACAAGCAAAAGGAAAGGGAAAAAAAAAACTATTTGGCCATCAAAAAACTATTATCATTGCTGAAAGATGAAAAACAAGTTGCAAAAACCCATACATCCTAAAGTGAACCCAGCCAAGCCCTGATGATTAAAGAAGACTGCTCTCCTTGTGATGCAACCAAAGCAAGCACAGACTAAACAGACCACAAGTGGCATACAGGAGCCAGCACACAATGGAAGTGAAATGCCAAATGGCTGAATGGCCTAAGGGCAGGTACATTGTTTTGGCCCATTAACTATAAAGTTCCTCTGAAAATGACTAGGGGAAAACATCAGTGGCCTTTGCCGCTCGCTATCTGCCCTGAGAACGGTATGCAAACATTCACACATGCTCAACAGTGGAGTCACGCACATGCAAGTGGACACATGTGGGCAGACATACTTGCAAGCACAAACACACACATACAGCACACAAACAAATGATGTAATCATCTCAAATCACACTAGCTTCAATATTATTACCATTTTAGTGGGAGGCATTTGGCATTCTTGCCTTTCATACCTTTAGGCTCTCAAGTGAAAGAAAAACGAGATTCCATTGTTCTGATTTTTTTCTCATGTTGAACATGCAATGTCACAGTGAGAAAATCATTCAGCTGTTAGCTGTTGGTTCTGCCAACCATTAAAACCGGGTCAGCAATACCTAGACGTGTTTCTACAGAAGGCAATCCCTGAGGGCACTCCCATGGCTGCTAATGCTATTTTTTAAGCATTAGTGTACAGGAAGCATACAATTGATCATGCAGAAACATGATGAGAGCAGGAGGAAGGCTGTATTACATAGGTCCCCATGGCAACCACACAAAACGGCATGCACTCACCATGGCAACAGAGCTGGAGAGGGAATATACCGGAGACAGGGTTGGAGCTGGTGCTGGCCTCTGGCTGTTTGAAGTGATACATGCAAGCCAGCAGCACAGCAGCAGCAAGTAGTTCACTCACACTGAAACATAAACATGTTACTGTGAATAAATGCTGGTACAGACATGATACTGATTTCAAAACATTCAAAATGATTCTACAGTGGATCTTAAAGCTACGTTAATCAATATTTTTATGTTAACAGTGGATCATGTTTGGTGAAAAAGTCACTCATAGAAACAAACCCACAGAGAACACCTAACTGTACACTTCCCTTTTTAGAAACATTTCAGTGTTTTATTTACTATTGTGGTACATTTTCAGAGTTCTCATCAACCCTAGAAACCCACTGTATAGTACCTTTCCAGCACCAAACAGCAGACACACAAAATTAGCAACTTGATGGCAAACAGTGAAGCACTGAGCAGCTAAAGAGACAGATATTTGTCTCAGGATTCAGAGGAACAGAACTTAAAGGAGAGGGAACATTGGAACGTCCACATGTTTCCAAATGACTGACAATGTTGTTCCATGTCAGCTGTTGTTTACCATAACTCTTTACATGATAATGTCAGTGTTGTTTGAAGATCTTGTTCCAAGCCAATTCATTGTGCTTTAAAGGAGTAGTTTTATGAAATAGGCTTAATCACTCTCTGGCTGAGAGTTAGATGATAAGATTGATACCACCGTCACATTTGTTTGTTAAATATGGATCTACTGCCATCAGCTGTTTAGCTTAGCTTAGCATAAAAAAAGAAAACAGGAGGAAACGGTTAGCCCAGCTGTGTCGGAGAGTATCAAAATCTGCATGCACCTGACAGCTGATTCACAGTGGGTTGTGTGCCATGCTATTTCTCGGTTGGGAGCAGTTTCTATCTGACTTCAGGTCAATAGCTGTTTTTGAACAGATTAAACAAACAAGATAGAATGTGTTAATAAGTCAGTTTAAAGATGCTGATAGGTAGGTGGATTTTGTTACCTTCCAACAGAGTCAGACTGGCTGTTTCCCCCTACTTTTCCGCTTTTATGCTAAGCAAAGCTAACTGGCTGCTGGTGTAGCTTTGTATTTAACAGACACAGATGAGAGCGGAACAGTATCAATCTTCTCACGTAACTTTCAGCAAAAAGTGGAATAAGTGTATTTCCCAAATGTTAAACCATCCCTTTAAGCTTTACCTCTACATTTTTCTCCTACAGTATACCCATTTTAAATAGCCTAATTAGCCCCAAATAAAGTCAAAAACTCAAACGTTTTCTCAAAATGACAGAAGTGCAGAAGCAGAAACACACACAGACATCCCCTCTGTCATTACTAAGGTACATACAGTGGTTTATAGAGCCACAAGCAGCTTACTGAAATGACAAATAGCCAGACACAACTGCTGCTTCAAGGCCACAGCTGGCTGTACTGTGAACAAAAATGGTTTCCCCGCCAGACAAGGAGAAACCCCCAGAACATATATCATCATTCTGTTACCGTTACTGATGATCCTGGTAAAACACAGGTGGAACTACTGTATATTTCCACACAGCGGTTTAAATATGAAGACATGCTTGCTCACACATGAAGTCAAAATGAGACATTCACTTATGTACAACCATCAAGATAAATAATTTAAACTCATTTTCGACATTAAAAGGTCCCATGGCATGAAAATGTGACTTTGTGACTATGAGGTTTTTTTAACAATAATATGATCCCCCAGATCTAGAAATGGCAATAGATATAAATGGAGCCCTGGGTATCCTGCTCCGCCTTTGAGAAAATGAAAGCGCAGATGGGCCAATCTGGAATTTTCCCCTTGAAATGATGACATCATAAGGGGAAAGGTTACCTCTTCTTTCTCTGCTTTGCCATCCCAAAGAATTTGTCCCGCCCATGAGAACGAGATAGACATCATGGCTTGAAAACAAGCAAAGCTTGGCAGTTGGTCAAGACCCCCCTTTCTTCTCCTCAATATCATTTAAAGCTTCAGACACTCATTGTGGGACTGGCTTTAGTGGCTGTTATTGTGCACCCAAGCTGAATTTTGGGAAAAAGACTTTGGAGACAGTATTAGGGGACCACTAAGGTCTATATAAAAATATCCAAAAAGCAGCATGTCATGGAACCTTTAAATATGACTAAAAGACCTCCAAAAGCTAAAAAAAAAATCTAAATCATTCCTTCCAAAAGAAGCGTGATTAATGCTTCACATTAAGTGGGCATTTCACAAAAGAATCTCCCTAATGAGGTTGGTTGTCAGTAAAGTATTTTTCTTTCATCAGTGCCTTTAATTAAACACTGTTACACAAAGAGAGACACAGATATTAATCACTCTGGTTTAAGCTGCTTTTCAATTCAGCAGCCATTAAAAGATGCACCGCTTGACTGGGTTCAGCGTCAGCTGAGGCTGAATGGAAATGTGTGACTGTGAACTCAGAAGACCTTTGAGTAAAATAAAAACATGTCTCTTGAGAGCCCATGGGAGTTCAGACGTGATTTCAAGTGCAACATATGCAAAATGAAAAACGTATAGGCTGCTCAAACTAATTTAGTGCTTTGTGTTTCTGAGAATACTTGGCAAACCATATGCTTTTGGAATTCTTTGACTTGAAGATGTGCATAATTTCTCTACATTGATATTCAGCCACCCTGGAGCGAGACGGCTGGAGATGTCTGCTCTGTTGAATAATGGGAGTGGGTGGGTGTGGCAGAGGGCTAACCTCGCACAATGTCTCCATCTAGTGACGACAGGAAACTTAACATTAACAACAACAGCGCAATCATGGTCATGTTGTTTTAAAAAAATATTTCTCAAATCGGTTCTAGCATGTTTTTTTTTTAAATCTTGTATTGTCTAATGTTGTTTTATAGGCTGAACAATTTATACTTTCCACTGGGATAATGTAACCCTTTAAATGCCCATATCTACTGACTTTTCCTGAAATACACACATTACCGTGTGGAGGTTTCTTTTAGCCCATAGAAAAAGAACAAATACTAACATTTCAGTACATAACATTTCTCATGGTTTGAGTTATTATTACCTAAGACTTTTTGTACTTACCATCCAAAGTTCAGGAAAGATAGGTGTTGTAATAATACACTGAGGAATATTTCTACATTGGGTATCAGGATTCCAATTAAATCCTAAACAAACCAATACTCTCTAACAAAGCCTTTGGACAGACACTGAGAAAAGGCAAACTAAGACTAAAGGATAAGCATAATGGTCCTGTTGTATTTACACTGGTTTCTGCCTGACAGATCTCAGGTAGTCTTGGAGACAACAGACCACTCAAAAGAAAGTGGAAGAATACATCCATAAGAGAGTGGCAGCTGCTTTGGAGTTTAAAGAAAGTTGCTAAAATACTGTCTTTTAGCACAGTGGTTCCAATTATTTTTTGGGCTTATGACAGGTTCATATGTCTCTCAGATGTTAGCAGTCTTCCCCAATCAAAAACTTCTCACATCAATTTGAAGACTTGTTAGAGGCATTAAATGACAGAACTATAACATTTCACCGCCAGGAACACCTGCCATTGAAAATACTACCGTTATTAATCTGAGTCAAATTTTCAAAAAGTAACTGTACTAAAGTTATCCAAACTTTTCTCCCTTTTAATTTTCCTTGCATTACTCATGTGGTGTGATATAACATTTTCTCTTGAAACAAATGAACCCATGTCTATGCGTTGCAAATAATTCCATCTGCAAGTTGATTTATTCCATAGATCAAATATGATTCATTACAGTTCATCAGAAAGTTGTCCATGCAACAACTCCCTCATCACACTCGGTTATTATATCACTCTAAGAAATACATACACACAATGACAGACTCATCTCAGTGGTCATATATTATCAATATTATTATTCACAAAATATAAAACTAGCATCTGTCTTTGACATCAATACACAGTGGCTGCAATGTTACTTCTCTTGCACAAAATGTTTGCATGTTTATATACACAAAGTAGTTAGTATGCAGTGCATAGTCTCCATACATGTATCTTGTTATGATATTGTATAATAAATATAGTCAGCTTTTTAGGACTAGCTATGATCCAGACACATGTGCTGGCAAAGAAAAGACTTAAACTCAGGACAGAATAAATTAAACCTTAAGGAGTGTGTTAATCAAATGATAAAACATGACCTCCTCGAAGGGGTCCTGTGCGTGTGTGTATGGGCACTCATGTCTGTAAATGTGATTATGTCATTAACAGAAAAAGACGCCTCATAGACCCTGAGATAGCTGTCTGTCACCAACAATGTACTCGTAGAGTAACAAACGGAAGAAATGTTGCTCCTACAGTAGCTGTCAGTCAGTAACGGCTTTGCTAAAACATCTTAAGCAGGAAAGAGCTGAAGCCTGTTACTTCCATGAAACGCTGCCAACATAAATAAATGGCAACAACTGTGTAATTAAATCATGGTAAAGTTATATTGCTCATGAAAATCATAAATTCTGAAGTTGTAATCATGACTGCTGCAACTTCTTGTGGAGTTAAACATAACTCTCTAGCAGGTGCTGCAAAATCAAAAAAAATACCCATGAGCACATACTTACTATTATCCAATAGGAGGTGAAAACCTGTCAGATGACATAATGTTCTCTAAACCATTGTCTCAAAAATCTTGTGCCCCTTTATCTTTATCTGTTTTCCTTCTCATACTTATTATCTGAAACCAGTTATGAGGGTTTAAGATGCTGGTTACGTAGACGCCATTTTGGAAGTAGAGCAGCACTTTTAAAAGGTCCCATGACATGATGCTCTTTGGATTTGCTTTTATATAGACCGTAGTGGTCCCCTAATACCATATCTTAAGTCTCCTTCCCAATATTCAGCCTTGGTGCAGAATTACAGCCACTAGAGCCAGTTCCACAATGAGCTTTCCTTAGTATGTGCCATTTCTGAGTCTGTACCTATTGAGGAGGAAGGGGTCTCTCTCTCATGGGTGGGCCAAATTCTCTGGGTGGGCAAAGCAGAGAAAGGGGAGGTAACCTCCAGATCGGCCCATCTGATCTTTCCTTTTCTCAAAGGCAGAGCAGGTTAGCCAGGGCTCGGTTTACACCTATCGCCATTTCTAGCCACTGGGGGACCATAGGCAGGCTGGGGGAACACACATTAATGTTAAAAAAAACTCATAAGTGAAATTTTCATGCCATGGGACCTTTAAAACTCTATTTCATACAGCTATAAGTTGGTTCCCTTGTGGAGAGGGTGGGTCAGATCTTAGCTGACGTGTGTGCTTCAGCATCAGTTCTGTTTTAAAAGAAATAACCCACTTTATATTTCCTCCACTGCACTGAAGACTCCCGCTTGGTTTCTGTATATTGGAGTTAGAGGTCTATGTCGTCTGCCTTAAGTAACGACGTGCTTCACACCATGACGGCCATCAGAAAGCTATGACGCAAATGTCTTCCACTTTGTACTTCACACCTCTTCATTAATCAGCCTGCTATCGGGCTCAGTTCAGGTTGAGGCAGCCTGACAACTGCTTCAGCAAGCAGTGACACAGACTTCACATTATCTGTACAAATTCTTTATCATTGACTGTCCTTTATTTTCTATCCATTTTGTTTGTTGTTACTCCTGTTTTTTCTGTCTCTGTGCTCATTCTCTCAGTGTTGCAAGAGGAAGTTGGTTGCCATGTTGATGTCGTTGTTTGAAGCTCTTAGGGCCTCGAGGGCATCAATCCTAGAAAAGCCCATTTCCACCAACAGTGCAACCTGAGGGACAACAAAATACATCAGCTAAGACAGAAGCAGCAGACAAATCATCACTTGGGACTATATTTTTACAAGTGTGCACTGCACAAACTAAGTTTTAGGAGGGCATGATAATCAAGTTTTGTTGAAAAAGGGATACTGTAGCATTCTGTCAGTCTATGAAGATTTTGAGTAATCCAGGTCCCAAAAATGTGAAATAGAATATTGAAATTAGACATAAATACTACTAGTGAAAAATGCATTGAAAATAACAGAGGTGAAGACCAACCTGCTCCTCTGCAACAGGAGAGTTGTCCAATAGAGGTGACTGTGTGGATGGCTGTGGCTGAGCCTGGGGGCGGGCCTGCATGGGGGGTCGGTTCTGTCCTCTTTGTCTGAGGGAAGGGAAATACCTGGTCCACTGTAACAACCCAGACTACACACACACACACACACACACACACACACACACACACACACACACACACACACACACACACACACACACACACACACACACACACACACACACACACACACACACACACACACACACACACACCTCGTTGTAATATTTAGCTATTGTAAACTGTAATTACTGATGCATGCAGTGATTACGTTCTGACATTGTGCGTGTGTGTGTGTGTCCCTCTACCCGTGGCTGTTGTCTAGTGTTCCTCGTGGACTCATTGTATTGGGCCAGCAGCAGCTGCTGATCGAGTATATCCATCCTTTGCTGCCTCTGGATGTCCAAAGTGGCTCCCATCCCCAGGGGCGTCTCACTACTCGGTTGGGAGCCTTGATGACCACAGAGTAATAAGAGGCAGACAAAAAAAAAAAAAAAAAAATCGCATTTGGATTAACGTGTTAATGCTAAAAGCCCTACTTTAATCCTAATTTTAAGTTTAGCCAACATTAGTTTTACATTTCCTTGAGTTTTCTTTTGTATCATTAAGGATAATGAATAAATATGTAAGACAGTTGAGCATACGTTAATGTTGTAAGTCATTCTGCATCATAGCACTGCACAGAGAGGGACAACAACTCCATGGCAGGCCTTGTAACACTGGTCACTATGCAAAATGATTTGCACTGGATGTACTGTATGTGATTATTAATGATTGGACTCACTTGAGAAGACTGGCTCAAGAATATAACGCCCAATGCAAGACACCCAGGCAGGTACAAAGATGACCTTCTGCAACCAGAGAACATTGGAGTGGTAGAGGCCGCCTGAGATCTGAAAAACACATTAGTAAATAAAGAAGGTATATCATATTAAAGTCCCAAACCAAACCTATATTAAGCAATATTACAATGACTTAATTTACTTGAAATACGTGAAATGATAGCTTACAACCTACAGCAAATTAACACCAAAACCAGTACAATTCCAGGGTACACAGTAGTAACAAGAAGAATTTGGCTACTCACCAGTCCACTGAGTGCAAGGAGCCACATGAAGTGACCGGAGGTCAACAGCTGCACCACAGAAGGAGGAAAAAGACAGAAACAAATAAGATCACACTAGTTGGAAAGCGGGTGTTTTCAAGAATTCATGAACAGTAAAAGAGAAAGAAAAATGGATACATACATCCCCACACTAGTAGAACATGGGCTTACCTGCAAGCCTACTATGTAGACCAGAGACTTGTTGGTGATGTCGATGTGGCCCAGAACCTGGGTGACCGGCATCCTGGGGATCAACTGGTAGAAAGGCACAAATAGAGAGAAGACTGGGAGCGAGCCTGTGAGAGGAGAAAGGGAAAAGTAAAGGATGGAGAAGATAGAAAATGAGACCGACAGAATTTAAACAAAAATATCTGCATTTCAAACTTGAATTTTAAATGTGACAATTGTAATGTGTGGCTTAATAATCACTGAATATTGAACCAGACATTGGCATAAAAAACAAAATATATATATATATATTACTTTCTCTTAATAACAACAATTTATTGTTTCACTGAGTTTGTCAAGCCATTTTCATTTCCCTGTTTTGTGGAGGTGGATTGTATGCAGCTGTCACAGTCCACCACCATCTAAATACCGTATACCCAAATATAGTGCAGGCAGGGGATTAGGAAATTAGGGATATTGCCCAAGGCTTACATGGTGATAAATGGTAAAAAATGAAGATTTTCCACTTAAGTGACACATGATTTGAACATTGCTTTCACACAACATTAACCTAACTACCAGACACATTATATTTTAATTGTAGGATCCTCAGTGTCCATGAAAGTGTAAAAAAAAAAGCTTTTCGAAGATGCAGCACGTGCATTAGTGAAACGTATCAAGTACTATGGCTACTAAAGTGACCAAGCTACTCACAGTCCTGCAGGCAGTTCCTCCACCTCATAGTCAAAGAGAAAGTGGAAAGCCTGGGCCAGCAGGAAGTCCATCAGCGCAGAGAGACACCAAGTGCCCAAAAGGAAGGACTAGAATTAAGAAGAGCACCATATATGATTAGAACAATACTAGAAAGCAAAAGTCTTGTCCCAGTCTTCAAACATTTTCACAAACACTAAGTCATTGTAAAATGTTTGTTACACAGCAAGTTAGTGAGGAAGTTCATGTCCTCTTCCCTAAAAGACAATACAACGGTAAATGTAAATGGACTGTTCTTATAACGCGCTTTTCTAGTCTTAACAACTACTCAAAGCGCTTTTACATAGTACAGGAACCATTCACCATTCACACACATTCATACACTGTGGCCGAGGCCGCCATACAAGGTGCTACCTGCTCATCAGATAAACCCTCACACATATTTACACTCCGATGGCATGGCAACTTGGGGTTTAGTGTCTTGCCCATGGACACTTCAACGTGAAGCTAATATTGATTCTGATTGATAATGGTATTTTAATATAACCCTGTTAGAAAATATCCTAAGATTTTGCTTTTATTTATGAAAGTAACTGGTGTGTGAAATGGCAATTCATCACATTAATTCCATCCATTCTAGATTTTGGAAGAATCTAGTTCAGCTACGAATATCAGCAAGTTGATGACATTTGTATCCATCTATGTATTCCTCTATCAATGGCTTTTGGTACTCACGGCAAACTTCCTGGTGCCAAACCTCCTCTCAAAGACTCGAAAGTTGTAAATGAGCAGGCTGCTACAGAAGGAGTCCTTGATGTCTAGACAGACCAGCCTGCCACACAACAACCTCCAGACCTACACAAGCATGAAGGAGAGCACATTTTTACACACAATCAAATACTGTACAGGGGAAGATGGGTGACATTGTGTAATGATGCCTTTTCTGAATAACACAGCGTGTATATACAATGAGGAAAATAAGTGATAATTTGAACACCCTGCTATTTTGCAAGTTCTCCCACTTAGAAATCACGGTGGGGTCTGAAATTGTCATTGTAGGTGCATGTCCACTGTGAGAGACATAATCTTAAAAAAAAATCCAGAAATCTCAATGTATGATTTTTTAACTATTTATTTGTATGATACAGCTGCAAATACTGTGAGTATATATATACACACACAGTATATCAGACCCACCATAAAGCACTACGTTTCATTTGTTTTTTTTAAACTGTTTGACAAAATAATATGAAGTCAAGGTCTACTTAGTAGCTTTTTTCAGAGCTTTCAAATGCATTGCATGGTCTTCATCTGCGAATGGAAGTGGCTCAACAGGTGGCTATCCCTGTCTTTGTTATCAGATTATGGGTTTGATCTTTCTCCAGCCACAGACTGTCTTCTGGTCCATGGCCTTTAACTCCTTCCCCAAACGATGCTGCCACCAGTTTTGGTCATCTCACAAACAGCTGATGTTGTCAGTTTATTGTGTTCCTTCAGCCTCTTATTCAGGGTCCTTGCAGTCTCATCAATATAGTTTACACTACAATGCACTTAGTTTTAAAAACTTGTTTTTTTCTGAAATAATTATTTATTGTGTGACTGGGTATATGCCAAAGTGAGTCCTAGGGTTTTCAAAAAGTCCTGTCCTGATGATGGTTAATGTATATGTGTCTATTAAAAACAAGCCAATAGAAGAGTGTGGCACCCAGAGACACATACACACCGTACTGGGTGTTTGTTTTTAGTCCCTCACCTCTGTGTCTAACTCACTAAGACACACACTGGAGACATACCTGATGCTGCTGTGTGACAGCCTGCAGGTTGTATACGAACAGTTCTTGGTACTGTGGCAGCAGGGTGAGCATCACAGTCAGCCCATTGAGAACCAGCAGGAGGCCTTTAGACAGGGGAGCCTTGTCTGTGCAGAACATACACACAACACATTTACGACGGGACAGTGACACTGTCGCCTTCTTTAGCGAGCAGCTTTGCATGTTACGGTTTATGAGGCAAAGGTTGTGTTGATGGAAGAGAGAGAAGCGACTAATGAAGCAGGGGAGACAGACAGTAACGTAGCTAATATAAATGCAGCTGACTATTTAGCTATTCAGAAGATGACATGTTCCCAAATTCGATTAGTTTTAACGCATAACTTAGCTGAACCAACCGACGAATTGAAAAAGCTTTAATTAACTAAGCGCAGCTGTAATAACTGATGGATACTGCTTCGAATAAATAAATTACAGCGCAATAATACCTTGTCGGTTGACTAAGCTAGCTAGCTAGCTAGCTGTCACCGTTGGAACTGACGGGAAAAGCGGTGAGAGGACTGCCACAGTCCGGCTGTCGTTTAACGGCGGATCCGGGATACTTACAAAGGCCCCGAGAGCCAGTGGAGGTGAACATTATGTCCAGATAAGTTAACGAAATCCAGACGAAGACCGTTAATCGCAAAGCAACAGAAACCTAACACAAAGACATCGAAATATAGTTGGAGGAAGGACCCATGGTGTGACTGTGAGGAGAAGAGACAGGGGAAAGGGGATCTCCTACAGAAGCCCGACAAGCCCAAAAAGTGTTCATTCGCAGTCATTCGCTGACATTAGGATGAAACGGACCGGCTGAGGGCGCTGTTGCTCCGCGTTGAAAACGAGACGATGCTCCCAAGATATTTTACTGATAACCTTATCTAAACAACTCATTCCCATTAAGGGCTTTCATACTGAGGGAATAAAAGAGAATTAGAAATATTGGTACGTTATTTATGTATGATCAAATGCTGAAGGAATGCAACTAAATTAACTATTTCCACCTAATTTATATAATGTTTTTGCAAATGAAAGTAGCCTACTTAGTAATATAATAGACAAAAAATAATGAATAAGATAAAAAACAATGGAAAATTAATTTGTTTCAGCAGTGATAAATTACTATTACTACTACTACTAGTACTACTACTACTACTACTAGCCTACTACTACTACTACTACTACTATAATAATAATAATAATACTACTACTACTAATAATAATAATAATAAATAATAATAATAATAATAATAATAATGTATTTTAAAGCAAAGTAGCAAACAAAACAAACTAATTTAAATCTAAATAAAACAAGTCACATTAATTGATTGTAGATTGCACCTTGGACAAATTGCCACATGATTGAATGCACTTGTAAATTAAATTAGATAAAAGCATCAGCTGAATAAATGTAATTTAGTATACTTATACTATTATACTATTATTTACTACTTCATCACTACTACTACTACTACTACTACTAATAATAATAATAATAATAATAATAATAATAATATAATAATACATGTATTTTCAAAGCAAAACAGAGAACTGAACAAGCAAGCAAACAAAAAATAAAATGTAAATGAATAAAATGAGTCAAAGTTAAAATAATAAAACATACATATAAGAAATGAAAAGAAAACCCTAAAAAGAAAATGTAGACACATGTAAAAAAATAAACCATGAGAGAGGTGAGGAGATAAAACCTCATAAAACATGTTTTATGAGCATGGTCCCTGAACATCACATCATAGTGCATCTGCACAGCGGTGTCATCTCCATCTATACACACTTTCTCTATATAGTGACCACTAAGAGGTCCCTATCCACAGGTTGGAGGAAGGACAGTCTCCTTACCCACGATGCCATCCTGCTGTTATCTGACAGCCCTCAGACAGGGTAGTCCCAGGTCCTGAAGCACTGGTCTAATAATGTTTGATCTTTGTCATTAATGACCACTGGCTCAGTATGTAATATGTGTTTATTAGATATGCATAGAAGCAGCAGACAGGGAGTGCTTCATGTCTTGAAGCCATGTTGTCAGCTTTCTGTCAGAGAGGTAAAAGTGTTAATTATCCTTGAGGCCTTGAGCAGGATGTGGCTGCACAAAATCCAGATTAATGGCTTTTGCGTATGTTTCTCTTGGCCTTATGCACACAGTGTCGTATCTTGTCAAGGTCCAGACTTCCTTTGCAGAGTCCCTGCTTTGTCTTACACTACCGGCTGCCAGTTTTTCTTCACATCAAACCGTGTGTATACCTTCATGCCTGGCTGTGATTGCTCCTGAGCCAATTGATCCAATGCTTATGTTACGTCCAAGTACATTTGAAAAGATATGGCGAACAGCTGTCTAATAGTGTTGCATTTCCTCATCATTCACAGATGCAGTATGCATGCTAGTTCCCATTGGTTAGTTCCCACCCATTAAGTCTATTTGGCTGCTTTTGGTCAGATGTGACTGCAAAGCAGAGCTCAGGAACAGCTTGCTAATTGTGTTTCAGACCTTCTCTGTCACTGATGTAGGAGTGAGGTCTAAAAAGGTTGCGTTGCCCCTGTTCTCAATCAAAGATAATCAGATTAAACAGTGCAGAGATGTGCAAATGTGTGTGTGTGTGTGCTTACCAATAAAGAGACTCCAGATTTGGAGACAGCCTTGACTCCTGCTGTTTGCTTTGTTCATTAAGATGAGATGAGCAGATGGTTTGCTGGTCTGCTGTGCAGTACACACGCGGACACACACACACGCAGAAACATACACATATGGAAATACACATACACACTTGCATGCTCAGTCCTGTCACCTTAGCTTTATCCTCCATTTATCTTTTCCATTACATGTCTCTCGGCAGGGCAATGTGACTGTGAATTGTAAGGGTTGCGTGTATGTGTGTGTGTGTGAGAGAGAGAGAGATACAAGGGACTGTGAAAGAGTAGAGCGGTGAGCTGAATTAAGTCACAAACCTTTTTAGTCAAGACAGCCTCTGAGGTGGTCATCTGAAAAGCTGAAACTGCTTTTCACTTGTCAGCCACTCTGTATTCAGGAAGAATTGCTTGTAACAGAGGTATTGTTTTAGTTCTGCATCACAGCTTATCTGCCTGTGTCCAGGAAATGGCACACTGTACATTTACACAAGGTTGCACGAGCAAACTCTGGCCTACTTCAAGGATTATTTTGACACAACAAATGACTTCAAAACAATGTGAAATATATTATTTAGGACTTTAGAAAACTTCAGGAAATCCTGAGCATCTTCTGTAGAGGAAATAATCTGCTTCATCTGTTATTATTATTCATTCAATTGCCCTCAGCATCTGTTGAGGAATACTTAAACTCAGTTCATGATGCTTTCAAATTTATCTAATATGTATGAAGAAATACTTTTTTGTGAAATTCTAAATTACAAGTTAAGCAACAATTGATTTATATCGCTAGACAATTTCAGGCCTGCAATACAAAAAAAGTCAGAAAATGTTATTCATTAGTTCAATTAGATATGGTTCCATCTAGTTCAATGCTAATATTTGGCCAGCAAAGACTATAAAACAGCCAAAAATGTTCAAAATTTTTTTTTTTTTTAATTTTTCTTTACATAATTCTAATCTAATTAAATTCTTGTCTCGCGTTTCTATAAATTGACCAAATATCTCAACTCTTAACTATTTATTGACCCAAGTATAGCTTTTGAAGTCCCTCACCCCGCTTTATATTTTAGAGAAACATGATAAAAAAAACAAGTGCAGCCACAGAGAAAGAGAGTGCATCGTCATCATGTTTTACTAAAGGACAGCTTACATTTGATCCCGATCACCCCCTTCCCATCTGTCTGTCGATACTTACGTGTATGTTTTTGAAGATAGTGAAACAATCAATGTCACATCACTACCCAGACGCTCACATATGTATAGATATGCAAGCACATGGACCTGCCCCTCCTCCACACACAAACAAATCTCAAGGGTTTACCGTACCACAGAATGCAAAAATGTCACAAAAAACAACAAAACTATAATATAAATCCACATTTTCAGAGGTGTTATGTATTTCAGATAAACAAATAGTTATTCAACAGTTATTTATGAAACAAAAAAAAGCACTGACACAATTTAATAAAAAGGATTTGTATTGTTTGTATTGTCAAACTGCACTACTGCATTACATACACAATACAAGTCATTTACTGACTGTACAACATGCCATTATGTTTTTCTGATAATAATAATAATAATAACAAAAATGATGGCTATATATATGTACAGAACTCTGTTACAAGATGTATTCATCACTTGTTGTAAGATAAACAGCACTAACAAAAAAACAAAAACAACTATGGTCATCTTCATCTAGGATCTAAAAACCTTGTTTGAAAGAAACACAGTCAAACACATCTTTAGAATAAAGTACTGTTCCCACTATGGCCAAGATTCAGTGATAACTGCAATAAATTATCAAGAGAACAAAGAAAAAGTTCAAATGTCACCCTTAAAATGTAGGGGAGTCCTCTCAAGGAGGTGGAGATGTGTATCTCAGATGTCACTGTGTGACCAAGCATGCCTGTTTTATTTCTCATAAATGAGGAATGTTCATCTCTTTATTCTTCCATTCATCTATCCATTCATCCATCCATTCTTCCACCTCGTCTTCAGTACATCCCACTGGTCTGCAGGAACACTCTGCCCTCTGAAATCCAGAAAGAAATCCAGTCTAATAAAACACAATCAAAATTCTATAAGTTATAATGAATTTGGACAAATTCTTCGACCACAGTGACTGTAACAGTAGGAGGACAAAATGATGTATGCTATTAATTCATTTGCATAAATATTGAACAAGGCCCCCTACAACCTTGACCAAAGACCATTAATAAAAGATCATTATTAAGTAAGTCTCAGTTGAAAGTGTTTTTCGGCCCCTGATCCCTGTTTTTGGCGATAAAACTTCCTGGCACAAAGGAACCACATCCTGCCCTACTGCCTGACAGACAATTCCCCTTTAAATGATTTATTACTGGGTGTTAATTATGCAAATTATGTCCAAACAAACTCGTCACGAGGACAATTAAGACAGCCGTTAATTAGTGGCCAGTTCTCTTCTTGCTTCACTGACATTCAATTAAAAATTGGCTTTGAACAAGCACGCTGTCTGGTACGGCGGTCCTGGCATGGCGCGGAGCAGAGGTGGGCTGGAACCATGCACTCGTTTGATGAGGCCGGGCTACAGATCACGGCCATTTCTTTTTCTGTCTATTGAAGACATTGCATGGGGGACAAAATAAATATTTTAAACGCCCATCTCCATTAAAATTATAGCCCCAGTGAACTGCCTTATGCTTCATTTAATTTTGTTCAACTTCTCAGGAGCGGTCTCCCTGTGAAATCTTTGAAAACCCTTCCAGTAGACTGGTCAGTTAAGCATCAAAAGCAGTAAGTAATAATAAAATCTGTTGTCCCAGTTCAGTTGATAGGAGCTAGAAAATCCCCAGCAGCAGGTATATGACTGTTTATTCCACAATTCTACACTGAAATGGCATTTTTCAGTCAATTTACCACTGTTAATAAGTAATTTATTCCCAAAAACTTGGTGCAGAACCTTTACAAAGACTGGTACACATATCTTTGCTTTTAAACAAATTCATTCTTATTATATTTAACAACTAGATTGCCAAGAGAAGAATAAAAATTATGACATTTGAAAAGTCTGTAATACGATTGTTTGTTTTGTTTTAATTTCCTTTAAGGTGTCTGTTGGTGAGAGAACATTTGACCTGTTTTCTACTTAAGTCTTTTCCGTCTAATAGTTGCACAACTATAACATTTTAACCAATCAGAATATGAAGCTGGTTTTTCACAGCTACACACTGAGGAAGCTGTATTAGATATCTGGACACCTGTACCTTGTACTGTTGCCTTGGTGTCCAGCCTGTTGTCATTGTGATTGCTCCCATCCATGTCCTGGGTCACGGACTCTGTGTGAGGAGGGGCTGCTGATGATTGATGGCCTGTAGTTTGGTCAATAATTAATAAAGACATTTAAATCAGAGGCAAATGAACAGTCAAGGCTATGTTGCAACAGAAGGCTTGGTGACATTTAATATGAAAATGACGTTGGTTGTGATACCTTTAGGCTCACAAAAGACTATTGTGAATGAATAAAATAATTCATTATGTCCAAAACAGTTTCTGTTGCTGTACCTGTGTGTGTGTTGGCAGTGTGCAACAGGGTGTGCTCTGCCTGATCACGCAGTTTGACCTCCTCCTCCAAGGCCTCCTGTAGTCTCCTCTTACTCCTCTTTTCCTTCTTCAAGCGCTTCTGGATCAGAACTGAATCGAGAGGAGGAAGAAATGAAGAAGAGAAGGAACGACAGATGACTAATGTCAAGTAAATCTGTTTAGCAAATAAAATGATTCAGATGCTTCGTTTATATCTATGGACATTGAAGGTATTGTGAGCTTGTTGTGGTTTCAGTGAGATTTGAATTTTCGACTAATAGTCGGTAAATGCTTACAGTTTAATACTAATACTGGAAGAACACTGTGCATGAAATCAAAGCTGATGCTTTCACAGAGGAGTGACAGCAGACAGCAGAATTGTCTGTGTTTAGATGTAAAAATGAACACAATGCCAGCGTTCAGAACAGAAAACATATATGATAGTTTTGTGAGGGAATACCAAAACAATTTCCAGGTAATAATCTTCATGTAACACAGTTGAGGGTTTCCGCTGCATTTTCTGCAAACCTGAGTATCTACTCCTTAAGATACGTTATGTGATGCTTGGTATGGTGAGGCCTACCTCTGTTTTTCTGCTCCATGCTAAGCTGTCTCTCCAAGGTCTCTCTGAGCTCCCTCTCTCGGACTAGCTCCATCTTTAGCTCCGTCCTCTCCATCTGGTCCTGCTTCTCCTGCGCCCGGGCGTTCTCTATGGCAACCCTCAGCAGACCCTGCTTGGAGACACACAGGAACACATCAACAGGTTACACACTGATCAGAAGCCAGGAGAGGTGTCGGTCTTCTTGAAAGACTTGCACCAGAGAGAAAAAAATACCCCTACTTCACCTAATCCTTAGTAAATATTTCTGTTTTTATAACACTAAAACAAAGGCCATCTGGTTTCAATATTTCAATATTAAATTTTTTTTAAATGAGCTGAAATGAATGTAAAAAAGGAGCATTTAAATCTTTTTACTGTTATACATAAAAAGATCACAAAGAATTTGGCTCTCCCTAAGACAATGTTTGGTCTAATGTTTCAGTCAGGTGTATAATTCCTGGATTTACTCGGGCAGGAAAAGAAAAAAGAAAGAAAATCTGATTTTAACCTTATGAAAGTCTTTTAACTAAATGCTAAATGCCATCACATCAGGGTCAGATGAGGTTAAAGACATGTTTTTTTTCTTGCTGTGAAAACCCAGCCAGTCAGTGCTTTCATTGTGACTCTGCTATAACAAAGACATGTAAAATCGGAGAAGCAGGTCAGCACATGCCCATCCCAATTACTGCACATCCTAAATGGCTGCCTCATCTGCTATTTACCATTTTCAGGAAATCCCAAATAGCGGCTCATCTCCCGTCCTATTCATCTCAGAGTATAATAATAATAAAGCCCCGGCAGAGCCTCACCTGGATGTTTGTGAGCAGGGTCTCTATGGAAGACAAGCCTTCCGGGAAGATGAAGGGAGTGTGGTGAAGACCTGCTGGGAGCTTCTGTCCTGCGGGGTAAGATACCCTCTCACAGCCTGATGGGGGTTTGTGGTAGACTTGTCTATCACAGCTCTCCCTGGTTGTCTGAGCAGCCAAGGAGCTATTATCTGGAGGGCAGAGACATTTGAAAGTCTAGTCTGTTGAATCAATTTAACACAAAAGGCTTACAGTTTATTCTACTTTACCTTTGGAGACATATTCTATATTTTTCTTCCCATGAAAAGACCAACAATGAATTGGCAAGTATTTTGTGTGTAGCCAAAGCCTGGTGTAGCTGACTCTGTGCCATTGTCCAAAAAACTATTAATCAATGTGCCACATTTGAGCTCTGGGTAACATCCCTTCATTACCCTGAACACTACCCTGGGCACTGTAGTTTATTTAGAAGTCATTCCCACATACACCATTCTGCTATTGTAAATACTCACAAGTGCACCAAATCTGTAACGGAAAATAGTCTGCAACAAATGCACAGTTTACTCCTGTTTGAGTAACATCTGCTAAAAACTAGTGCCCAGCTGCTTTATGAAAGAACTTGGCCGTTTAAAAAAACAAACAATGAAGTATATATTCATGAGCTGTTTTTTAATATGTACTGTATGTCTTAAGTAGAAACAGATGGGCTTGGGGATGTGCACCAGGGTAGGAAAGTCAGAAGGTATTGGGAGATGGCGTATACAGAAGAGGAAAAACAAAGAATACCCCCCATCCTTATCCATTAAGCACTGATATACAGTATGTGATTTTACTTTCTTTTCTGAAATGACATCTTAAAAATGATTATTTTTATAGTTTTAAATGTAAGTGTAAAGTTCATTTAGTTTAAAGAAACATCTTCTGATGCACAACCTTGGACACATCCTCAGTGTTGTATCCAGGAGTCAGTGGGTGTTTCAGGTCTTGCAACAGACACCCTCATCCCTGCGACCCGACCGAGGCTGATCAGACCCCGACCTGTATCCAAGTGGCATTCTACTGCCCCCACTGCTCTCCCCTCTTTAACCAGAGCCATTTGGATTCTTTTTCTGCTGCCTCCGCATTGTTGCCTATGGCTCTTCTTTGGTTAGCACCTGTTATGCCCAGCATGCTGTAGGCCTTGCTCAGGGAGTGACTGGCAAATCCCCTACTGCCCACCTCTACTGACATACACCTGGTCCTCCATCCGTTCCTCCGACAATCATCCACCAGTTCTTGGTATTTCTCCCTCTTTCTCTCTCAAGCCTCCTTCATCCTCCCAGGTCAGCTCCAACAAGATCAGTTGTTTTGTGGCCTCAGCGACCAAGGTGATATCAGGTTTTGATTTGGATTGGGTGAGGTGTATCTGGATTTTCAGCTGCCTTTCCAGGTTGACTGTCATCGCCCAGTCTCGGGCTGTGGATAGCAAACCTACAGAGCCGTTTTTCGGGTCTTCTCTGGCTTTTGTCCTTCCCTGATGAAGTGAATGGCAGTGGCTATAACTTGGGTGTATCAGCTGTCCTTGATCCTCTTGCTGATTGCCTCCGTGATGGATTTAACAACCTTGTTGTGTGCCTTCATCGATACCAGCCCTCACCCAGCACCCTGGAGCAGCTGCTCAGGATGTGTTCTAATGTCCCTATTTTGGAACAGAGGGGGCATGCAGGTGTTTCTATTTTCCCCATGTGCACACGTTGGATGGACTTGGGCGGACATCATAGACCCCCTGAATCAAGAACTTGATCCTCTGGTGGTTCCACTTCCAGATGTTCTTCTAGGTGACACTCCGCTCCATCGCCTGCTCCCACTTCATCCAGGTGCTTTACTGCCGCATGGCCACTGCTCTGCTGGTTCTCTCTTCCTCGACTGAAGCTCGCACCTCCTCCTGTACCAGCCTCTACCTCTCCTTTCCGCTGGCAAAGTCATATTGAATCGCTGTTAAGCTCCCAAATCTGGCTCTGCCTTGCGCAACTGTTTAAAGGATGGCCTTGTACTTCAGCCGAGTCTCTGCTTGGTGGACTGCCTCTGAATCCAGAGTACTGCAGGCGCCCTTTTAGCTCAGTCAGGGAGGACCTGACTGAGCTAAAAGGGCGCCTGAGCTTGTTGGTGTTCCCATATAGCCCAATGTTACGTAGGCTATGCGGCAGACCCAGCCAACTGCATAGATAGCTGCTCACCTTTTTCTCAAAACCTTCCACCACAATCTTGGAGACCTCATAGATAACAGAGGCCAGAGGATTCTTGGGAGGATTCCATGCTGGTAGACCCAGGCCTTGAATTTTTCAGGGAGCCCAGATGTATCCAATGTTGTCAACCATAACTACACGTCAGCACCGGTTGCCTTGATGGAGTCTCTTTCATTCAGGGTGCAGTTGAAGACCTTCCCAAGGCTCTTCTCTGGTCTATCACTGACTGACGGGATTTGGTGTTCTCCCAGCCTGAAGCGGAATCTGTCTGTAACCTTCCCCTTCTTTAGAACCAGAGACCTGGACTTTTTATAGTCACTATAGATGCAAATGGGGATGACTTTAAAAAAAATCATGTACAAAGCCTCAAAGATGCCAATTAATTAACAGTCACCTGTATTCTTTGTCTTGCTCTTTTACTGTAATATTTTCTGCTTTTCATATTTTGCATCTTTATCTTTTCTGCCTCCTGTGAAGGACTTTAAAAGTACTGTTTTGAAAAGTATTTTCTTTTACTGTGCCACTAACTAATTTACACCATCACCAACATCACCAACATCACCAGCACACAAATTATGTCCTGTTCAATATAGTTCTTCCAAGCATTCACGTGCCATGTTTGTTTTAAACTTGCAAATGGATCATTATTCCAGCACAATACATGATCAGGGTTGAATGTAAATTTCTATAATTTATAGCGTACCAATATATGTACTTAATTAGTCTTGTAAACATATCAAGCCCAACAGTAAATAGGTGTTTACACTAATTACTGTGTGTGTGTACGCATATGCAGAAGTCCTGGTTTGGGGTTGTGAAAATGTGATTTGCCTTTATTAGCTGGCACTCTGCCTATTGATAATGCATCACAGCTTGACATCTGCCATAAAAAAAGCTAAGAAGCTGCATTATGGATGACCATCTGTTTGTAAACCTGAGAACTGTGTGTTCCTGATTCGTGACAGTAGGGGAAATGAAGATTAGCAATTTTTTTCCACATCAGGCAGTTGCTCACTTTCTGCATTTACTGTCATCCGAGCCACTGACGACGAAGACGTCCTGGGAGTCCGGCAGGTACTGGAGCAGAGACAAGTGTGAACGTGCAATGTGATATCTGGCACTTTTCTCTGTCTGTGACAAATGACGGTGTTTTCTCCACTTAGCTGACCACAGCATCTTCTGCTCCAAATCCACCCACCTCCCCTACTCTGCCTCGGCCTCACGTCTTGGCAACTGTCACATTCAAGGTGTTTCACAGATGAGAAGCAATACCCCACCCCCCCCTCCTCTTTCTCCCTCTTTCTTGCTAAAAGCATTGCTCTGTAGAGAAAGGTAATTAGCAGGTGCTGGCGAGCTCAGCGGAGGGCATCCAACTACACTCCCGTGGCTCACATACAGACACACACACACACACACACACACCCACACACACACACACGTAGCCGGTGAAGTGCGTAGTCAGCAGCGTGGGCTCCCTAGGCTCCTTGGATGTGACTGATCCTTTATTGAGTTACTGTTTTACGCCTACTTTACCTCACACTCACACGTTTGGCATAAATACATACACACACACACACACACACACACACACACACACACACACACACACACACACACACACACCAGCTCGTTTGATCATTTACCCATCTCCCTAACCAAGATCACTGTCTGTTTTTCTCTTTTCTCCCAAACTTTATCTCTCTTTTTCCCCTCTCTTATTCCTCTTCCACCCGTCCCCAGGGCTAATGAACTTCACCACGTGAAGACTGCCAGTCAGCGGAAGAGAAAAGGAGGTAGGAAGGGAGGGAGAGAAGGAGAGAGACAGACAGAGAATAAAATTCTGCTGATGTTTGGTTAATGGGAGTGAGGTGTCAGGGATGGCCTCTGATCTTTGCTGCATGGATACGTTGTTCAAAGACCACTGAAACAGCACACACAGCCAAAACTGACTCACATACAGTAGCCTTCACACACACTCAGAGATTATCATACAATGGATTGGCAGAATGACAGCGCTGAAGTGCTCTTTGAAACTCTGTACAATCCATGATAAACCTATCTTGTAATGTTGTAGGTTGAATACAAAAGCCTGCAATCTAGCAAATGTACATGCGTTTAATTTGCATGCAGTAAAATCAATTGAAAATCAATTGCATAAATGCGATGTCTGATGCATGGCATTCACGTTGTTGGTGCCATCACTGCTTTGTCAATATATTCACAGATACCTGACAGCATCTGAAACCTTACCTGGGAGTCCTTTGTGATTTTTAGATTCGATTACTGAATAATGTGATTCAGTATTAGAATACATTTACACAGGCGTGTGCATACACATACAAACTCTCAGTTTCTCTCCCCCCCCCTCTCTCTCTCACGCAGTACATTTCTGCTGACTGTTTGTCCTTGAGCAGTCCTCATTAAGCTAATGCAAACCTCCCTGACAGAGAGAACCAAACAACTGACGTTGCAGCACCGTGGCAACGCGGGCCCTAACGACAGGGAGGCGGTCGTTATGCAGATGAGGTCCAGCTGAGAGCACGGGAGGCCGCCTGGCTCGTTAGGCCGCGGCCCGGCAAATGGCTCACTAATGTAACACTGCTTCCTGGTCTAATGGAGCCCTGTTTTGCAGAATTATTTGTCTTTGCTCTCTGCGGGAAAACAGGGGGGCCACCGACAGCGTGAAGGAGTGGAGGAAGAGGAGAAAGAGGAAAGAAGCGGTGAGACAGTGAATCCTTATCGACCTGTTACTGAGATATGTCTTTCTTGTCACCCCTTAGAAACCTAGAAACCTTTTGTTTTTTTAAATAAAATGTTTTAAATAAGCCATGCCAAACATGTGCCACAAGTGTGTAAATAATTTGTTGAATTTGTTGTACTGTATTGCCAGGCTTTGTTTAAAGGCAATTGATTTGTCAGATAAATAATCAATACTGATTAATAATCATTAAATGATTAATGACTGTAACGAGACATTCTCAGAAAACAGCAAGAACTTCAAGTTTGAAGTGAAGCTGACATTTCATTTGACAAATTTGAGTAATGTAAGAGAATTCACATCACTTTTAAAATAAGACTCAAGGCATACTGTACATGCAGCTTTACATAAATAACAGTGTATCTTACCTCTGTCAGTGTGGCCCCTCTTGTTCTCCTTGCTGTACTCCACTGAGGTCCCATCTGTCTCTCTGGCCCCATGAACCACACCAGGGGAATGCCCCAACACATTATGACTGGATGACAGGCCATCATCATGTGCGTCTGAAACAAAAAAGCCAAAGCAGATCATAATTTACAAATTCTTCACAGGGATTGTTATAGCTAAAGGATTTCTGTGAGAATACTTTCCCACAGGTGAGTACGTACGTGTGCTTTCTGCAGTGCGTTCTGTGTGAGATGGTGAACTAGACACACTGCTGCTGTGATTGGATGACATCTGAGCTTCGTCCAATGAGGGAGAAGGGGAGGGGCTGTCACACACTCGCTCCTACCAAACCAAACCAAAAAAAAAGATTATAGTGACAAAATCAGTTGATTATAGCTTTTAAAGTACAAAACATTCAAAATAAACAAACCACAAAACATGAATCTCACTTTATTTTGGGAACTTTCCTAAAAACTGAGTAACACACAGAATGTTTGTCGTACTTTTTATGCTTCCAATTGATGCCTTTTGATTTAATTTAGTGGTTGATTTTTTTTAACATCACTTTTATGTAATTAAAACTCTGATTTCATTTTAGGAGATTCTGGGTGTCACATGGGGTGATTCTGGCTGGTGGTCAGATCCACCGGGCTGATGGGCCTCTGAGTTCACCTTAATGACGGAGGCGGGAGCCCTGGCAGGGGGCTTGGCGTGGAGCTGCACCACGTTGGCCATGCTAGCCAGCGTGCTCAGTCGGTTCATCTGGCCCATCGCCATTGAAACGGAGGCCGGCGCCAGGCTGGCAGGGATCAGAGGATGTGACATCATCATGAAGGGCAACTGATCCAGAACTGGTGGGGGAGAATAGAATAAAATAGAAAAGAGAAGTAATGAAGGAGGGAGAGCACAGTAAGATAGAAGATAGAAGGTTAGACCAGCAGATCTGTTCAAAGGCCATCAAAGCTGCACTATGCATGTACCCAACATGAAACACGTCTTGTCTCTCTCTTTTTTCATTTTTTGCTTCAGTTGTATTCATTCATCACAACTTAAAGGCTCTGCTCAGTCCTGTGCTGCGTACTGAACTGAAAGCACACAGCGTCTCTGGTTCTCTGATGACAAAATTGAAACTGGACACCAATGTCATTCCTCTGTGCTGTCAATATTACCTGGATGACTGCTCTGCTTCTAAAGCCCGACTCAAAAATATGTGTGCATGTGCATGTCAGGGGTTTAGAGTGTTGTGCCGTGCTCCACCATATTCCTATGGGTGACGTCAAGCGACTTCAACGAGCACGCACAATATGAAAAAACATGGATCTGTACCGTAACGGCAAAGATCCACTGAAGTGTGGTGTCACTACATCATACATCCATGGTTAATGCTCCACGCCCCTGACTTGCAGCTGATTGGACGAACGTGTCACGTGGGTCAGGCTGCTTTTCAAACCACTGTGATGGCGGCTCGGACGGAATACGATCATATTTTAAGAAAATAGTTCACTGAAATGTGTTTCTGAAAACCTTTTAAACAAGAAATAGGCCATACAGTTGCTGAATCTGTCTTCATTTCAGATCGACAAAGGTTAATTTGAAAGATTTTCATCTACTTCTACTGGATAGTTGCGTCGCATTCAACGGATTCACTTCATAAAGATGGGCATTGGCCCGCATATTTGCAAATGTAGCGCCTCCTTCCCAGAATGCTTTGCGTGCATGTTGAAGTCGCTTGATGTCACCCATAGGAATAGAGTGGAGCACTGACAAAGGGATAACCACCGTAAAACGCACTCGTCCGGCTCATTACAACACAAAGATGTAAAAACAGTGATGGCCTAAATATGTTTTTGTGATGCTTAGCCTCTCTGGAAACTAGATAACTTTTTTTTTTCAATGCTCTGGTATTTTCTTATTATCTTGGCCAATCTGTTCGCATTCCTCTCGTTACGACAAGCATCCACTATCTTTAAAGAAAATCCTTCCTCTCAACAGTACCCTAGTGGGTTGTTGCACTCACTCTATTCATGAAACAAACAATCCTGTTGGGGGGTGGGGGTGGGGAGAAAATGACATAAATATTTATCATTTAATAAAAGGAAAAACAAAAACAAAAGAAACACAGGGAGGAAGTGGAACAAAAGAAGCTGATGGCAGTCCTGGTGCTGGGCCAGCAATGCACGCTGGGTAATTATAAACACAAAGGAAAAAAATCTTGGACTCTATTCCGCACAATTGTCACAAATAATAGAACGAGTGGATGGAAACAAAAAAAGGCTATCCAAAGAGGAGAGATGAAATAGAACAAATAATGGAGGGAAAGGAAAGAAAGAGGAAAAAAGAAAGAGAAAGTAAAGAAAAGGCAAACTAAAAAATAAAGAGTAAGGCGTTGACTTTATGAGTCAGGCTTGCTGGACATATGTGCTGTGCTTTGTGCATTTGGCAGATTAGTCTCACACTTGCCCAGAGCAGAAACCAATCCCAACAAAAGATGTGTCTGAATGGAGCTAAATAACCAGATGCTCCGACAATCAACTAGCAGCCAACTCTAAATATTAAGCCTTGGTTAGAAACCAGTGCTCCACTTTTGTCACCCCCACCCCTCAAACCCTACCTTTCTCTATAGTTTCATTTTCACTCTCCCTCTTCTTAACTCTGTGTTTTTTCCCCTCTCTTCGCTATCTTTGCCCTCCCATCACTCTCTCTTTATGTTTCATTAAAAAACATCAAAAGTCAAAGTGCCTCTCTTATGTTTATCCAAACAAACCATTACTGTAAACAAACAGTTACTGTAAATTTCCCAGAAGATCTTGTTAAATGCAGAAATGGCTGCTCCCCGCTCTTCCCCAGCCCATAAGGTGTCACACTCAGCATTTGTGAGTGTGTGTGTGTGTGTAATCTGAGATTGCCTTTGTAGTGGTTAAAGCTCTGGTAGAGGCCTATCCTTCCCATAAGGCCGTGGGTGGCGGTATGGAAAAAACACATTGTTCTTATGTGTGTATGTATGCCTGCGCTGCATGTCTGTGTGTGTGTGTGTGTGTGTGTGGGTGTGTGTGTATATGTGTGTTTCCACTTGACTCTATCATTAACAGTGATTAAGCTTTACAGGTTTATAATGGCTGGTGGTAACCATGCCATCTAACTGCGCACAGATGCTGGCAGTTGTAACTGTGGTATACTATGGTAAACAATGCTTAAGACTGAGAGTGTTTACAGACACGGGTAAAGAAAAAGATTTAATACACACACATGCACACACGCACACACACACACACACACACACACACACACACACCTGTGCACGCCCACACACTTACCCCCCCCACACACACACACACACACACACACCACAAAATATCTAAAAAACACAAGGACATTTTTTTTCTTTCCATTACTGTCCTAAAGCCTTGCTGTATGAGCTACATGGTAAGTGTGTGTGTGTGTGTGTGTGTCCCAGGTTGATAGCATATTCCACACAGACCCCCATAAGCCCTGTCATCTGTCTAAACACACTGATGTCGCTTTAACCTGTCGATAACAGTGGGGGCGGTGCGTCCCATTTTTTTGTGTGTGTTAGTGTGCGTGTTATTGTGTGTGTGCGTGTGTGCGTGTGTCCGTTCCTCCATCGATTGTCCAGCATTTGTCGTTTGCATTCAGGATAGTGAATTACAGAGAAGACTATTGATTTGGCTTCAGCCTCTCATCTTATTTGTCTCTCTATCATCCCGGTGTGCTTGCTGCTGTCCACCGGTGCTCCACTTTTGCTGGCTACTCTCCTCTACTGCAAAGCCAGGGGTCAGTAAGGTAAATGTTTTTAATATCATATGACTAAATAGTATACCTGCACAAGTAGCCAAAGGGATGATAATGCACTGCTTACTTTGAAAAACTTAGAAAAGTAAAAGACTTTGAAAAGTAAAGACTTTTTTCCAGTAAATTCTGACAATATTTTCGACTCAATACGACAGCCCAATGCCACGTTGAGCATGAGTAACAGAGCTGGTTTACCACGCTCACTTGATGTGATGACTAAGATATACTAATGATTTGCCGGCAACATTTTGGGGCCACAGAGCGGATGACCAACTGTGTTTTTCAGGATACGTTTCCTGAATCTCATCAAATCCTAAAAGTATGCAAACAAATCCAAGCTGAAGGAAATATTCACCCATGCAGGCATTTATCACAGCCTGAAAGCAATGGAATAAAACCTACAAAACTGGTGATAATTTGTCTTCCTTATGTTATGATGGTTTGGATTACCTGACCTAGATGTTTATTTCTAATTTTATCTGAACAACTGACTCACTGCTGCTGTAGTTTGTTTTCAATTCATAGTCTCTTAGAGGAAACATACAGGCAGCAGATATGGTGTCACATGCTGGTTTTAATCAGCTTGCTTTAGCGGCTGCACATAAACACAGCTGCTCAAGTCGTATTGACTTGGCATCATAGATGTGTACAGACAACAACCGTACGACGTGTTATATGACCGTAATTACACATATGCTGCACAGATGCATATGTGTGTGTGTGTGTGTGTGTGTGTGAGTGGATGGATGGATGGACAATCAGATAACACGTACCCAGTCCGTGGTTGGGGTCACCGTTCTCTCCGTTTGGCCCGCCATGGTTTTGGTTGCTGTGGTAACTGGCCAACGCCTCCAGCTTGATCTTCTTGGCCAGAGCAGACAGATCTGAGAGGGAGACAGATATATAGAGAGGAAGAAAAAGGACAGAAAGAAAGAAGAAGAATCAATAAGAGCCAGATCAATGGCCCCGGTGGAGGATTAGAGCAGTGGGTAGGCAGGAGGTTGTCATGGGAAGACAGAGGCCAGCCATTCATTCTGACTGCACCGCTGCACTGGCCATTTAGCCTGCCAGGGAATCAGCAGTGATAGGAACAAGCCAAGACATTCATCTCTCCCACACAGGGACATCCCATCCCACAGCACGGCGCACACACTCAGCAGCGGCAGCAACTCCACCTTTTTGCCAGACAGTACTTCTTTATCAGCGTAAATTAGAAGCATTACAAAAAAAGTGATACTTTTAGATAGAAGATACTTTTTAATAGGGGTTGTGCACTTTGGGATAATACGAAATGGAGAGTGACAAAATGTGGAAGGAGGGCTAAGCCACATTTTAATTTGTGTCTTGAACCTCAGAAGGTAGTTTGACCCCCAGATCAACCTTTAAAACTCCCTTATGCCACAGAAAATTAAATATCTCTCGCACTAATACAGACAAACACAGCAAATTATTAAAGTTGGACAAACCACGCAACTGTGCAAACAAGCCATAAGTCTTAATTTCCTGATCTTGGATACATAAAAACATTTGCTGCAAACTACAAACTGCTGAGTGTTTTTTCTTTGTTACACAAATGGTTTTCTGGTTTTCTTAGATGAATCTCTGCCCAAGACGTAGACAAACAAATTGTTCCTTCTCTTCTCATCTTCTCTCCTTCCTTTTCCTGCCCTCTTCCCTGCTCTCCTCCCATCCCCTCTCCTTACTTTACCTTTTCAAATGTCAGCATCACAGCGGGACATAAGCCACCGTGTTGCATGTGTATGTGTGAGTGCACGAGGGCGAGAAAAAGAGACTAAGGAGGATCACATCAAAGATTTCCCCTGCCTTTTACGCTCAAATGTCCTCCCTCTCTCTGTCTCTTTCTTGCCTCTCATGTGGCCAGCCCTAATCAGTAGCGTTGACATTGCTGCCGTGCCCTCTCCTTTGGTGGAAAAAGACTCTTTTCCCACTGAGAAAGATGCTCTTGAACACTCACGCATACACAACACACACATATACACACACACTCAAGCACCTTTGAACAGTGAGAGGAAGCGAAGCTAACAGAAAATGGCTTCTTTTGAGGCGCGGAATGAAAAGATCAGGTTGCAGTGAAGAGCACAAAGCCAAGGGCAACTTTGAGAGCAGTGAGGTGCCAACAATTACTTCTCTCCCTTTCTCTTTGCCACACACACACGCAGGCACGCACGCATGTACTCACACACACACACACAAACGCACAACTGTTTGTGACGAGAACAAGCAGCCATGGCCTTTAGCAGGCAGTTGACTGAGACTGTTAAAAAATATAAAACAGATAACAAATAACTGAATGTCCTTCAGACATTTTTGCTCATCTTTTCACCTGCAACTGCATTCAAAACTGTTTAATTACCCTAAAACTTAATTTCATACTTGAACAGACAATTAATGGGATTGGGTGTCGTACACAAGAAAAATGGTACATTTTATAGTAAAAAACAACAAACAATTTAAACAATTTATAGGAGTTTTACGGAAATTATACAACTGATTTCAAAGATGGTTCAATTGCCTCAACATTATGAATCTGGCCCAACTTAACAGAGGACTTTGTGTACTTATAATTCAAGAAAAAAAGGCCAACTTGCAAGTTATGAGTTGTTTCTCGCTTGTCAGCAGTTTGTATGCTAATTTTATTAATCAACACACAGGTCGCCTCCCTCCTCCCCTCCTCCCCACCCTATTGATGATGGGTAAAATGTGTCATTATGGGGGTCTGCAGGAAAAGTAGAAAACACATCCTCTGCCTATTCTGCCAAAGCAACCTGCACTTTTCTATAAACTGATGAACTGGAAGTTACTCAGCTGGCTACTCGGTCATACGTTCCAACAGCTGGAAAGAGAACAAAATTTGAACTTTGCCAGCAGCTCCTCTGAAGGATGAAGATACAATGTGTCACAAATTTACAGTTTAAAGCAGCTCATGGAGCCAAAAGAGGGATTTCTAATGTGATTTCTGTACAGTTCTGAAAACTTACTAACCTTGATCTTATTAAAAAGGGAAAATGGGGATTTAGAGAGTCAGAGAGGCCGTTCCTTTTTAATGATCACTGATCGGCAGGTGAATTGAATGGATTTGGCCATGCTTTATGCCAAATGACTGAAGTCTTTTACCGTATTGTCAAATGTTGTATAGTGTCTCCCAAATAATATTTATATCAATTATAAATTTAATTAAAGAATGCATTTGAGTCAAAACAGTACCGTTTTCTTATATATATATATATAATATATATATATATATATTTTTCTTATTTTCTTTTCTTCTTCTTTTTCTTATATATATATATATATATATATATAAGAAAAAGGTGCTGTTTTGACAAAATTAAAAATTGAAGGTTACAAATTTGCCCATCAAACAATGCAAAGAGGAGAATGAAATTTTGTAAAATCTAACAAAACAACACAACTGTAATTGGTGAAGAAAACAAAATCACTAATAAAATATGTAAAACCTTTTTTGGAAAATGCCAATTCTGTAACTTGAATATGATTTCAGACTAGTCAATGTAAGATGTACACTGGACATCTTAATTATACGGTGTCAATGATTCCCCTAAAACAGTGGTAGTTTATTATGTCTGTGTGCCTGTGTGATATTGTTTCTACAATACACGTGTGCACATGGGTACATATGTACGGTACTGTATGTCTGCGGTGAGGCCTGGGTGGTCACCTGCAGGAGGTATGATCCCAGCGTGCATCAGACCGCTGTGGGACAGCATGTGGTGAGCCCCGCCCTCTGTCACACTCTGCAGCCTCTTGGGCGGTCGTCCCGGCCTCGAACTGCAGGCAGAAAAACACAAGTTAACATTCGTTATTAGTCAGTGTAATCCTTAATACTTCCTCAGTCAGTCGGTTTTTCATACTGAGACTGAGATGGGTGGCCTGGTTAGAGAAACTGCCTTTCAGTCTATAAACCTCTGATCCTGCTGAAGTGTCGATGAGAAAAACATTGAAACCTGACCGGTTCCAGGAAGGCTGCTGTACAGCAAATCTGACCTCCCTGTGGATGCAAGCAAGCAAAAAAGGAGTTTCCCTATGGCATCAATAAAGCACCTCATTACTGTTCAGCTTACTCATTCGTTTGCTTATTAAATGCGTTTGCTCACCTTCTTCCCTCCCCATCCTTTCTTCATTGGTCATTCATTCCCTTTTTTCCCGCCATCACACATTTCCTTAATAAAGGCTGTGACTACAAGCAGATTCACATGCTTTGATTGAGCAGGGCATGCTCAATCAATCCTTAAGGAGGTATGTGAAAAGCTGTCAGCCATCACTTTGGCTCTGACTAAACGTTGTGAATGTCCTGACAGGGGAAATGACACGGGCCACATCAGGCTTAATGACAACCAGTGCAGCTCATCTCCTTTTATACCAGATTGACATTGGATAACATGAGTCTGTGGGCGAGTGCATGTGTCTGTGAAGTGTGTGTCTGTGATATTAAAAGACAGAGTAAGTAAAAGGAGGGAAAGAAGGGGTGACAGAGCAACATAACAACATAAAGATGAAAAAGGGAGATGGATGGAAAGATGAGGAGACGTGAAGTAAAGAGGAGAAGATGAGAGGAAACATATCGAGGAGAGTCCGAGAGAGTGAGAAAAGGTGGAAAAGAGTAAAAAAAGAGGGAGATAGACTAGCAGCAGCAGCAGCTTCCTAGCGTGGGGTGTCTTTGAGCAGATTTTAATTAGAATCTAATCCAGCCGTCATTAAGGCCCCATAAACGAAGCTGTCAGTCAGGAGATTAATGGCGCCTCATTTGCATATTGCATATAATTCATCAATTACCCAGCAGAAAGGACCAATCCCCTGTTGACACACCCACTGGCTGAGGGGGGTGGGGTGGGGGGTGGAGAAAGACAAAAAGACAGAGAGATAGATTGTGTCACTAACTGTGGGAGAAAAACAGGTAGCTTGAGTGCGCGTGTGTGCGAGCATGTGTGTGATGATGTCTGGTATGCGTGTGGTGTGTGTATGAAGTGTTCAAAGGTTAATTTGATGAGCCGATGAGCTCCACAGTTCCTGCCCTCAGTTTTAATGAGTTGTTATTATTGTCTCTTATTATGGGCCCAGACCGACTGGGATGTGACAGCTGACATCAGATATCTCTCTCTCACACACACACACACACACACACACACAGGCACGTAGACAGTGAAAGACACACACTCAGGTAGACATACACATATTCACACCCACACCCTGACAGACAGACAGCAGGAATGTACAAGAGGAATGAAGTTGTGAATGTGTGTGTGTTGTTTTTTCAGAGGCAGGGGTCTATTCACATCACACAAGATTTGTTGCAGTGCATATAGAGCAGCATATTGTGTTTAACAAAAGCAGGAAATGTATTTTTAGGTCTCAAGTATAAAGGTAAAGCAACACAGTTGAAACACCTCATATAAGCACACACACTAATGCAGAAGCGAACACTGGAGGGGGGGGTCTCTGAGTATAAAATACACAGAGACCAAAGACTGTGGTTGGTTTTTTACAGCAGCCACTTCCCTTTCCCTTACTACTGTTTATTTGCACACACTAATTAATGGCCTGTGTGTATTGTGTGTGTGTGTGGGTGGGTGGGTGTGTTGTGCCTTTGTATATGTTGCATTTAATTTCGTAAAGAACTGGAACCTAATTTTGTGTTTAGTCTGCAAGTGCGTTGATACATCAAAGTGACCCATGGAGGAAGGTCTATGTGTATGTTGTGCATGCAAGTGAGTTTTGAGTGTGTGTGTGTGTGCGTGTGTGTTTGTCGGTGTGTGTGTGTGTGTGTGTGTGTGTGTGTGTGTGTGTGTGTGTGAGGTTGGAGAGCACCGGTTCCCTGAGGTAGGATTAATGAAAAAGCCTTTCATGGAAAAGTCATCAAGCTGAGGGGATGGAATGAGAGAGAGGAGGGGGGAGAGAGAAAACAGTTCATTGTGTGTGTATAAGGTGTGTGTGTGTGTGTGTGTGTGTGTGTAGAGGAGGGGGTGTATGGCTTATGACCTCTTTGTCTCAAACTTTAATTAAAATCTCAACAAGACGTCCTCCCTCATGCCAACACTCTGGCCACACACACACATAAAAAAAGTACATTGAGTTCTGCCCTCTAAGCGTGTGTGTGTGTGTGTGTGTGTGTGTGTGTGTGTGTGTGTGTGTGTGTGTGTGTGTTACCTGAAACATGAAACGCCAAACATGGCAGCTGGAGCTTAACACAGGTGGAACAGAAACAAAACATAACAAAGATGACAGATCTCTCTCTTCCTCGCTAACACAAACACACACACACACAAACACACACACACACAGACACACACTCTGAGGGGACAGAGAAAAGTAATGAAAGAAGAGGAAGTGTTACAGTCAAAACAGTGGAACAGCTACTGGCTTGGAAGGGCTGAGGTGCTGATAGGTAGCAGCTGTGTGTGTGTTTACAAAGAGTGTGTGTAGGACAACTAGCTCAAACAAGATTTTGTTTGGAATATATTAGGGGCGGTTTACAGCTCCCATGCTCCCATCCTTTCAATCTCTGTTTATCACACGGGTTTGTATTTGCCGTCACGGTCCGGTTTGATAAATCATATCGCCGCTGCTGTGCGCAGGAAGACTTATGCTGCTGGTCAGAGAAGGCAGGAAAAGATTGATGTTGTGATCTTCCTCCCAAATCGAGAGCTGAAAAAAAAGCTTTATGCGCCATTGTTATTAGGAAAGCATGTGTGATGATGTCATGAAAGAAGCAGGCAGGACAACACACACACACACACACATACACACACACACACACGTTTGATCATGGCAAAAATCTGATCTCCTAAACTGATACTGCCTTGCATTCCTTTCCCACATTCCAGGGTCAAGACGATGTCAAGACTGTGTGTGTGTGTGTGTGTGTGTGTGTGTGCGTGCGCTCTTGTGTGTATTCTATTAAAATCTGTCATAGTAGAAGATATGGAGGCCCTTTCTTTCTCATTGTGCTCTTCTCTATAAAACATCAAAAGAGTGCGGAGGTTAAAGTTGGGCTAATCATCCCACCCTAACACACACACACACACACACACAACCCTCCTCCCCTTCATCCTTACACTGATGATTTTGACAGTGAGTTATGGCATGGCAGTGGGGCTCGGCTTTGAGGGGTCTACCTTCCCACACATAACACACAACACCGGTTCGCCACAGAGAAACACAAAGAGCGAGCTTTTGTTGCACTCTGGAGGCCGCTTCATCTCATTTATCATTTGTTTCATTTAACTAACTTTTTTTGCCCAATGTTTATTCTACAACTGCTTCATATTTGATTTCAGAAGTAAATATATTTTCTCTTCTACCTGTAGTGGTATCTAGCCATGACAGCTTTAAGGTGCAGGTGTTTGGAGTTTTCTGCTTTAACCCCAATACAATGAAGGTGAATAGAATTTTGTCCGTGGTGCTCACACCATTTAAACATTATATTTTCAGCAACATATTTTTCTAAAAACGGTGTCACTGTATAAACAATGTCAACAGTTTTCATGGGGACTATTTCTTCAGAAGTCTAACGAAGAACTAAGACAAACTATCAAAATAATAAAATATCATTCACCTCCATTTCATTGGGGTTGAAGCAGGAATCTCAGAGACGGATATTTCAAAATGAGGGCAAACAAAACCAAAAGCTATATGAATGGTAGACATCAAGTGGGAAATGATAAAATATATTTATGTAATTTAAATGAACTAACCCTTTAAAGTAGCATTTCTTAGGAAACATATGTTTTATGCAACTTTCGAGGTCTTTGTGTGGCCTTTGTGTTCTTTTTAACACATGCTTTGTTAAAAAGTAACAAGAGCTCTTGTTACCTCGTCATATTACACTACTTTTATATTATGGATGGAGGGCAGAAGACATTTGTTTACTCTACACACAGTATACATATGTACAGTATATGCACACACACACACACACACACACAGTTTGACCTGACAGAGCTGTTTGTTCCTAACCTAGAATGAAACTGTTCCTTTGTGAGGGAGAAAGAAAAGGACGGAGGATCAGGTTGCCTCCTACACGACATGTTCTCACTGTGGAACTAATGTCATTTAGCAGCAAAGCCAGCAAACACACAAGCGTGACCCTGTGAGTTTGTGTGTTAGGAGATGACAGAGAAAGTGCGTGTTTGTGTGCCACCAATGCATGAATTATAACTCAGCTTTGACTGAGGGTGAAGTCAGCGCTTCTTCATGGTTTGATGAGTCAGTAGTCAGGGTGTGTGTGTGAGAGTGTATTTGTGCACAGTAGGAGTAAAAGATTGAGACAAAGAGAAGGAAAGACAATGATGAACAGAGAATATTTTTTATAACCTGTTTCATTATAATCTTCAAAAAAAGAAATAATGAAGAGCCGAAAGAATAAAAAGCAGGAATCCATGTAGGATTCTGTTAGTCGTGTAAAACTATCAGACAAGGCTGTGATTTTCCCAGCAGCCTGTCTGACTGTGCTGGACTGGAAAATAATAAGTGATGGCTGTCTTAATCAGTAACAAAAAACCTCACTGAGGCCTGACACTGTCAGTGAGCTGTAACATCATGTTCTTGGAGATGAACTTTTAGGTTTAGTTGACCAGCCTTTGCCGCTTTAACAAAAACCTCTAACATGTGGAGTCTCACTTTTTACCTGCTACTGCATGTTGCTCCATCCACACCAGGTATTACTTAGCAACTTCTACTGCAGGGGGTTGATACTAACGGCCACCACAGCACATTTGAAGCCTTCAGACAAAGAATCACGGAAGTCGTTTGAAGATTTCAGACGAGTGATGTTTTAAAATCTCATTAACAAAAGGCTGTTTGAGTGTTGTGTGGATAATTAGAGACGGAGGAGGCTATGTATTTTCAGCGGTTGTATAACAACGTTCCCATTAACATCTGACATAGAAGAAATCTCAAAGCAGTCAGAAGATGCATCTGGATTTTGTCTTGGTTGGAGGGCTTCAGATGCTTCAACGCAGGTGTTAATCCATGCACATGGAGCTGGAAGCTGATTGCCATTTTTTTTTTTTTTTTCTGGTTTTGCTCAACAAGTCAAAGTTTGTATCAAAGCTTAAAGATTAAAGTAGAGCCATACCAAAACGCCTGAAGATTTGACCTACACCCAAGAAACATAAAAAGTAAGTAGTTAATACGTTGCAAAACAAAACATTTTTTGGTGTCTATCTGTACACATCTTGATGCATCCTCCTTCTGTATTTAATGACAGGTGTAAATTGGATCAGTCATACTCCAAGGAGCAGGGATTAACTATCAAAGAATATAAATTCCCTAAACTAAGACTAATCCACACTTTTCTGGATTCAAACCCATGCTGTCACGAGCATGTGGTCTGCACAACAGCAGACTGAGGGACCAGGAAACCACAAATCCCAGCCAATTTACAGCTCCTTTATCCAAACATCTCTGTGGCGCATTGGATTGATGACCCATGTAGTTGGTCACCATCAGAGTTCTGCAAAACAGCTAATTTACATAATCACATCATAAATACCGAGAATTCATTTAATCATCTCCTCTGTTCCAATGCTCAGGGCTAAAGAGTGTTGATATGATAAGACAGCAAGTTATTAAGGAAGGAGAGAGAGGGAGCCGGAGAGAAGGAGAGAGAGCAAAGGGATCAGTGAGTGAGTGAGTGAGCTTGTCCTGATTTAAGCTGCCGCTTGGGGCCAAATGAAAATTAATTAATTTCTGTGAAGAATCAATTTCTCAGAATGACAGTGTCAGATTCAATGTGTGTGTGTGTGTGTGTGTGTGTGTGTGTGTGTGTGTGTGTGTATGTGTGTGTGTGTGTGTGTGCATGTCAGAGAGAGGGGAGATGATAGCTTGTGATACAGCTGCAAACTTTTAAAGATTGTTTTTATCAGAATTACTAAAATTCATTATCGTCACCACCATCATCACATCACAGTTACTAATGGTAATTAGTGACAGGCTTAGCAGCAGTGAGGTGGTACACAAAAAAGGGGTTAACTGGACCTCCAGTCATCCAGTAGGCTACAAACAAAAACAAATCACATCTATAGATAAATTCATTTATGGAATGCTATTTCCCCCATATTTACATGTTTAAGATGTCAAGAAGACTCTATTAGCCTTTAATTCAAAGAAATATTTTGCAGATATCAGAGTAAAGCAACAGCCTAGTCTTCAAATATAGCGTATATAAAACATAACACCACAAGATATTTGCAAACAAATTATTAGGCCTATCATTGACACGCAATTTGTAATATTAATTAGATTTTGGGATGGATCCTGGAATTTTGTCATGACCTGCAGACTGATGTAAGATCTTACAAAGATGGAGGTAGAAGTCTCAAAAATCCTATTTTCACTGCCCTTTAACTTGCTTTAGCTAACCCACCTGCTGCACCCCCTCCCTCTCAAAGAAAACTGGGTAACCCTAAACCAACCGCAACACATCATCGGGTCACACACTCCCACGTCCCCCTCTCCTATCCCCCACAGCCGCCTCACCTTGCGTTGGTACAGTCGCTGTAGAGCGTCTCAAAGTCCTGCCTGGAAATTAGTTTGCAGCGGTTCACCCCGGGCTGTATGGCCCCAAGCCCCCGCAGCACCCGGACCTGCTCTACGTTGCACACCACTGGGGCAATGTCCAGCCGTTTCAGCTTAGTGTAGACGGTGTGGAGCCCGCCGACCAGGTGCTTGAGAAACACATCGAAAGCCTGGGGCAAGCAGATGAGCTCCGTATCTTTCACCGTGAACGAGGCCAGCTTGGCACCTTTCACCTCCACCAGTTTGCACTCGTTGTTCTGCGGCGTGCTCTCCACGGGCGACGGCGTGGCGTACACTGGCTTAGCGCTGCTGGACAACGAAGCTGCTCCGGTTTTTAACGGGGTCCCGTTCGCTAGTAAGAGGTCCGCCCTAAACTGGTGAAGCAGCGCTGGGTGAGCCACCGGAGGAGCCGGGGAGGAAGCGGCGGAGGTGGCCGCAGGTGGCGGAGAGTTGGTGGCCGGGGACACGGAACTCGGCGCCGGGTGGTGTCCGAGTGTAGCGGCGGGGAGAAGAGCTGGAGCAGCCGGAGTTGCCATGGTAGTCATGTTCGAGAATTTAAAAAAAAAAAGTTGAATTTAAAAAGTTAACTTGAAAGTTAACTGTTTTAAGAAAGTAACTTCGTCGAACAAATGCGGTTGCTTTGTGAGAGGAAGCTGCGCATTGAGTGTGCCGAGGAGGAGAGAGGGATAACAGGAGAGGAGAGGAGACAGGGTCCGTGTGTGGAAAAACAGATCACATAGTTGAATGAGAAAGAGAGGAGGCTTGTCTCCGAGCTGGAGATGCTACTGTCACATTATCATAAAGAGGTGGAGCTTGGGTATATTCTTAGAGAGTGAGAGACACATTTACAGAGACGGAGAGAGAGGAGAGGGAGAGAGCAAAGATTAGCCTACATAAACTTTGGATAAGCCTTTAATAACGCCTAACGACACTTTAATATTAATGCTTCTGATCAATCCGTCTTCATTATAGCATTTTTAAACCTTCATGGCATCACTGTAATCGTTTGTGACTAATAGTTCTATAATTGCATTATCTTTGAGAAAATATGGCTTGATTACTGTAGTTATTTGTCTTGAAAGCAAATATGCTATATGTTTAATGTTAATGTGGATACAGAGAGACTTGATGAAGACTTAGGCTATAAACTAAATATAAAATCACATCGTTATGAACTCTGAGGCATGTCAGGGTGTGATACTTATAACTGATATAAAGGCTGGGGAAGAAAAAACTATTTTTTGTTTAATACAAGGAAAAAACGAATGCAGGAAAAACACCTGCCAAATTACTAGGCTACATCCATGTTTAATTTAATTATGACACTACAGCTGGATAAGCAAACAGCTTTAAATGTCTTTTGCCGTTGTTCAAGTCATTTATGTTGCACCTGATTTGTCATTACTTCAATATTTTTTGCACTCCTTACCATCATGATGTTAAATCAACAAAAATCTGAATCTGAATCAAAGGAAAATGACTCTAACCAGAGATTAGAGACAAAAAAGCTCATATGGGTAATAACCTTGTCTTGACAAATTGACCCCTTTACCTGTACCCTGTACTGCCCCCCCCCCCCCCCAACACACGCACACACACCATTTACATATGGAGCTTGCAGTTCTTTCAAAGTGGCTTTCACGGAACATTGTGCTGATAATGATCTTGGTCGTGAGGGAGAGAGACACAGATCTCCAGAGACTATCTCACCATAAGACAAGGGGGAAGAGGATAAAACTCCAACTCAAAGGACTTTAACACTCTTTTCCTCCCAACCCCCTCTCTCTCTCTCCAATAAGCTCTCTTGTGTTTTTTAATTGGCAGAAATTAATCTTTAGGATGTAGATGGTAGATTTACATTCATTAAAAGTCAAGAGAGGAAGCCAGGCTTGATGCTAATCAAATCTGCTTAATTATGCTTAACATGAGTATCTCCAGGGGAAGAGAGAGAGAGAGAGAGTGGGAGAGATAGCTAACTCGAACTTTTTACTTTTTGCCTTTGATAACTCCTGCTGAGTATGGCCTTTTCCTTGCCAAAAAGAAATGTCACGACTCTCTTTCTCCATCTGTAGAAAATACACAGATAAAGCCATCAGTGTTAAGCAGAGCTGATTCATGTAGTAAATTCCCACCTTTAAATGTTTAATATAGTGAAATGTTCAGTTTTAACCTCTGGCAGCAGCGTACTGCAACTTTTTGGGTCGACATCTGATAATACATTTAGTGATATATTATTAGCCTACAAAAGGTGGCATAAACAAGGGCCGGATGAGTAATATGTCAGCCGGAAGAAATTAATTGTGATAATAACCTTAGATGCTACAGCTTTTGTTTAATTTTTCAATTTTTTTAGGTTCATCCATGGTCTGCTAAGCAACCACAGTGTTTTAAGAGAACCCATTAGAATAAGGTTGCAGGATGCTCTGTTGGGAAGTGACTTTGTCTCACAACAGGAAGGTCACAGGTTTAATTCCTACAGCAGCTATTGTGCTTAAACTCCCATGAAATGAAACAATGAACTGATACTTACTGCAAAATCTCCAGTTACTGAAGTATAAAATTACAGTGAATCATACAGAACACAAGATATGCACTAATTCATACCTAAACTGTGATTTTAAAGTAAAACTTCACAAATTGTACACATCAAAGTCTGTAGCGAGTACTTATGTATGTGAAAAAGTAGCATATGTGAAAAAGTAGCATAAAGCCTTTTGTGGCTGTGTGAAGTCTGATAAAGTGTCTCAATTGAAGTCTACTACAAGTTTGAAATGAAAAATATATATTTTCTCAACCAGGTTAGCTACCTTCTTGAATCTGACAATGTTGTAGAGTTTAATGCTAAACTTTTTAAGTAGCCTTCTCTAAGTGTCTCTTCTTCAGACTTTGCAGGCCTATCTATCATGACTGTAGCCAGATTTTATCCTGTGTAAGATACAGTCATGAAACTTTACATATGTGTATTAGACATTAAAATGAAGGCGCAAGTTTAAAGATGACTGTGGTCTGAAGCTAGGTCGCCGTAATGTCCCTGGCACAACATTTGCGGGCCAAAGAATGTCATCATCACGCCTTTTGTGTCAATCGTGAAGGCTGCAAAAGTTGCCACGGTGCTTGGTTGTGCACCTCTGAATTTTTGTAATTAGGCCTGCACTGTGCTTTACATTTGAACATGGATGGCTGAGAAGACTGGCATAGAAAGTTCGCCTGTAACAACATATGATTCTTTATGTAGAGACCACAGGGACTGCACTACGGTGTTGTGTGCAAGTAGAAACAAAGCTAAAGCAAGGGCGCTACAGTAAGGTGGGTATAGGAAAGGCCCGTGGCTGGTGTGATCTTATTGCTCCAATATAGTGTTATTTTTGTCATGATTCATGTTATTGAATACGTATAGTCTATTAGTTTGTTGTTTGAATGTTTTTGGAGGAAATAGGTGACCTGTGTTAGCCATTTTTTGTATATTTCGATCTCAGGTAGACTTACTGATTAAATTAAAGATTCAACAGTCCGATCCCCCCCCCTTGACCATTGTGTTTGCAAGAGATTATAATCTGGTTTAGACACCCTTTCCTTACCATTTTACTGTCTGAGAAAAATACACCCAGCCTCTTTAAAGAAACTAAATCTAGCTACAGTTTTTCTGTTTCAACAGTTCATATGTATCTTGCCATAGTGCCTTCATGAGCCAAAGAGACAAAGATAATGCTCATGTTGTGTTGCTTGTTTGTAAGCCAAGCTTTGGTCCTTTCCACATGTCTGTTTTGGCCAGTGAGCAGCAGAAGCATGAGGGAAATGTGTAGGTGGTTAGATCAGCCGATGAAGTGTAAATACCACTCAATCTGTTCTCATTAGAGGAGTAAAACATATGAATCCCTTCGCCTCTATTAAAAATGCCCCAGGGTCCCGGTTAAGCGCGTGTGTGTGTGTGTGGTTGTATATGTGGCTGTGTCAGATAGAAGGAGGGGGTGACAGAATGATGTCTTGGCATTTGTGTCTGCAGAGGGGATCTGAAATGCCACCACCATCAACGCTGCTTAATTCTCAGAAACACACTCTTAATCTGAACAGACAATCCGTTCCGACAGCCACTGCTATGGTTCAAATCAACTTGGAGTGAAGGGTGTGTGTGTGCTCTCGTGAGTGAGAGTGTATGTCATTGTGTTTTGGTATGTGATTAGGTGTCTGTGTGTGTGCTCATCTCTGAATGTGTGTGTGTATGAACAATATATCACACATCCATTCTACATTCCCCTATGATAATGTGGATTGATTATGGATATGATAATGAGAGGCCGGCACGGCGTCGCGACCTTCACAAGGTCTAATTGAAACAAGCGTTGGTCCTCCGAAGCACTTATCAAGTCACACAGCACATCATTAATCACGGAGAATACAAGCTGTCACTGTGACACACATGCATGCACACACACATACTCACACATTCTCTATTTTTCTGTTTTTCTAACATACATACACATATGCTCTCTCTCTCTCTCCTTACTCTTTCAAGCAGACACACACACACACACACACACACACACACACACAATGCAAGCTGTCACTACAATATGCCTGGTATTGTGTTCTTTTAAGGAGAGTGGACAGCTAGTCCACCCTCCATCTCTATTTTCTACAAGAAAAGTTGAAGAACAAACAGGCTGTTATAGTTAAACCTTAAAAAAAAAAACAAGAGAGGGAATGTTAAAACAATTCAACAAACATGAACAGCTGTTCACTTCACCCTAACTCGCCTGAATTAACTCAAGTTGTTTTACTACCTGCTTCTATTGGAAGACAATTTAACAACCAAATGTGATTCCAATGTCTGATTAAGGCAGCACATGGTGCCTACCTGTTAAACACAACATGTTCAACACCCGCTTTACGCCTCAGTGAGCCACTCGAATAAACTAATAAGACCAATATCATATTAGTCATTACATAGTCCAACACACAAAATTCCAATCTGATAAAAAGGTGGTTTCATTATCATCATAGGGAAAACACAAGGGAGTTTGCACGCGCTGCGTCGATGCCATCACCAACTTTGTTAATTGTTATTCAATTAACTGCTTTTGTTAATGAAACCAATTAATACTTAAAAACAAGCAGGGAGATATTATTATTATGCATCTATGCAGAAGACAGCTAATTACAACTGTAAATCAATCAATTCTACATTAATCAGCTTGGAAAATGTCCAAAAATAACAAAGTCACTAAAAGACTTTGGAAGTTTTTTTCTTTTTTAACATATTTTGATTGCCAAGCCATTATCCTGTCTAATGATTGTTAACGGTCCTTTGAAGAGTTTATGATCCAATTTCCTTGCGGTGAATTTAATTGGGACCTAAATAGTATATCTTATGGTGTTAAAGTGTGGCCTCTGTATGTAATCAAGGTTGGTGTATCGGAGTAAGATTCACCAAGGTCACAGAACTCTTCTCAGGGCAAATACATTCAGTGAAGCTTTACATTGCTGAAGGATAAAGGCCAGACAGGCTTGATCAGTTACAGAAATATTAATAAATCAGTCACTTCAGTGCCAGAATACAGACCTGTATGAGTGTGATCTCTTCAGGATATAAAGTCCACTTCTCTAAGCGGGCGTAAATCATTTGGTTTCAGGAAATTGAGACTAGGCTTAATTGAGAATATGCTGCTGTATTATTTAGTTACGTCATTTAAGTAAAAGTAAAAATACCTCAATGTAAAAGGAGTCCATTTAAGTAAAATTCCTGCCTTCAAAATTGTACCTAAAGCAGTATGAAAGATGAAATAACACAAAATTCCCCTTACAATTTAAGGCTGCATGGTCTGTTAAAGCTCCAGTTAAAGCTGTTAAAGTTAAAGCCGGCCATTGTGGAGCTCATTCCACCTATGTGGTTTAATGTAGTGTATAACGATGCATCGTATTTTACATGAATGTTATAGTGTTTTACAGCAAAATAACTAAAGCTGTCAGATAAATGTAGTAAACAGTACTAGATTCTGCTCTTCCATAAAATGGAGTAGGAGTATAAAGTAGCATAGAATTAAAATACTGAAGTAGGAGTAAATATTATTTGTGTGTCACGCACATACAACTCTGCACAGCAAACATGGGTTTATGAGACACCAAAAAAGTTGTTTAAAAAAGAAATTATCCAACAAGAAGAACTCAGCAGGAACAAAGTATTGTAACTTAAAATAATTCTAGCTCTGAAATTATCATATAATAAGAAATAAAATATGAAATGGACATAACAAACAAAGCCTCTGCAGGGAGACCATTAAACCTACCTGTTTATGGCTAATGGTAATTAGTAACCTAAATATAACTGTGCACATAGAGATCTTTGACTTTTGGCTAAACTCGACTTCTACTCTTCACCGTAATTGTTTTCATGAGGCATTGTAATTTAGGTTTGTACAAACATCAACAGACCATCTTTCCTTATGCATAAAGAACTTCTAATCAGTCCAGTCTAATTATTTTTATAACATCCATTGTGCACACCTGAACTGTAATCTTTCACTTTTAAATGAGACTGCCCTCATTTATCAGAAAAATAATCCTCAGCCCGGATAATTATCAGACATACAAACATAAACACCTTTAGAAGTTCAGATGTGAGGACCTGCTTGCCTCTTAAGTTTATACAGTCATTTGACCTGACCATTGGCCTAGTTGTACACCTCTTAGATGTTTATGCATATATGGACGCTAATCTCTCAGTCAGGACTATGGGATTTGAGAATATTTTGTTTTATAGAGATCAAAGTAGCTGGCTAGGATCAGTAGAAACCTTTCAAACACATCAAACAGAGAGCAATGCATCCTGAATCCCACGCCCACTGTAGCCAATCAAGCCATGCATAACTCTTTCTAAAAGAAAAAGGATTCTCAATGTGGGTCTCCCTCCATCAACATCTCCCGCAGCTCACCCCCCCACGGAGGCCAAGGGGTGGTTCAGGCTCATGAGCTATCATGGAGAGCCACTGCACCGTAGTATCTGTATGCTCTCATACTTGGCTAACACGATGCTGCTATTGAGGAACAGAGAGATACTGTGTTAAGAGATCAAAGCAGCGGTACAGAGATTTAGACTCACGGCCTGTCAGTCAAGATGGCGAGACAAAGCAGAAGACAGAAATGCTTACACACACACACTCTCTCTCTCTCTCCTGCTCACTCCCTGGGTTTCTCTGTGGTGTGCCTGTAAGGGGTGAGGCGTGACTGTCAGATGGCTTAGGGGCTACTCATTTGTAGACATCTACAGCGCTGCATGAACACCTCAACTCTCACACACACACACAACTGATTCAAGCCCTTTCAGATGAGAGGTCTCTTCTAGCCTGTATATTGGCCTGTGGAGGAATGTTCTGTGCTCTCAGCATTTTGTCTCGTCTCGAAGATGAATAGAGCTATTTCACAGACGGTGGAGAAACAAAACAATGCTCTGTGTGCTTAGACACATGATGTACGGGCTTCATTTCTGGTAGATCAAAGATGGGGGTTTTTTTGTCACGTTTGCAATAAATCTCAAATATGTTTTTTGTGGATAGAATACGGACATAAAGAGGGTAAGATTACAGCTGAGGAAGTCCTGCTGTAAAGAATGATCCTTGTTCATGTCAAATCTTTTGTACACGTAATCACCCTTACATGGTTTGTTTGCATCCTTTCACCTAGTGTGACCGGAAAGATAATTTCCTTTGTAAAATCCTTTGAAAAACATCAGGTAGTATTTGGAGTGTAAGAATTATATCTCTCTGGAAAAATGATTTGCTATGTTCTGCAATGGGATCAAGACAACACAGAAAAAGACAGCAAGCCATGGTTAATAAAAAGGGTAAATGTGATTTTAAAAGTACCTGATCAAATCACAGTATTTCATTTCTCAGGAAAACTATGAGATAGGAAACTTGAACTCTTACATGGATAGCCTCAGGAATAACAATGACACAACACCACCTTGTGGCCGTTGACTAACATTTTAATTTAGACTTTGTTCCATCATTGATAGTAACACAGACAATGGAAATGCCAAAAGGATTAAGCTGAAAATAAGAATTATGCTTACACAAAATTAAAAACAGTTAATAACAAATGACATATTTCAAAACATCATAAAAAGTTTCCTCATGAAAAGTCAAATCACTATCAGAAATTTGATGGATGCTCTTAAATTAAGGCAGGATGTCAATGCTATTACCACTATGAACTTTCACTTCACAAAAGGAAAAACTTGCATTGAAATCCGAGGCTGAAGGGCAGAGACTTGTGTTTAGGAAGGAGGACTGAGGTTGATACCTCCACACAAAACTTCAAACAAGTCAAAAGCACAGGACGGGAGGAGCTGCCCAGGACAGAGTGACAATGCACATGCAGGTCTGGTTGGTAGGAGAGCCCATGGTAGGTACAGATCCAGGACTGGGGCATGATCCCATTAAAGTTCAAACTGAGGTGATCAGCCTGCAACTTCAGTTAGTGCAGTTTTCAGAAGCCTGAAAGAAAATAAATATATATAAATAAATAAATCAATAAGTGATGTATTATCATGATTAATTATGAGATCAGATCACTATACATTGTTCTTTCTTATAATAATTACACCTGGTTTATGAGCAAGCTACATGTGCACAGGACACAATTCTGAAATATGTGAATATTTTACTTTATTTTTTTTTAGACTATGTGATGACAACTTTCCCTTTTGCCTATTAGTTATATTCCAAATTGAGGAAGCTTTAAACTGTTGGTTCAGCACTGTAATCTTCACAAAAATCCTAGCTACCAAACAAAAAAAAATAGAATATGTGGTCACCGTTCCACAGGTGAGGTTGAGACAGAGATGCATTTTCTATTACAATGTAAAGCATTTAATGAAACTAGGAACATGTATTTATTTATTTAAGTTCAACTATGTAATCTCAGATCTCAATGAGCTTAATGACCTCTCAAAATTAAAAATACTCCTGGGAGAAGGAAACAGGGCATATCTTGTTGCTGAATAGGTCGGTCGGACACACACACACAGACAGACACACACACACTTAATGTTCATATTATTGCTTGGTCAGAATATTTGGACAAATTGTATTTTTACTCTTTAGCAACATTGTTATTGAAACTTTCATGCCAATAAAGCCCCTTAAAATTGAATTATAAGACACCACGTTGAGGTATCGTAATTTCACTTTGGCATTTGAGTTCTTCAACATAAATAATTGGTCAGCAGTTACAAATGTTGGTAAACTGGATTCTCCTACTCCACAAACATAATTATTCAGACCAAATGAAAAAGTTAGCTCTTTGGGAGCCCGTTTCGGTACCTTGAGGGTTTCAGAAGCTTTACGCAGTTCTTTGATGACTGCAGACAAAGCTTCTGGGTTGATGCCCTGCTCACACAGTCTCACACATATGGACAGAGACTCCATGTCCAAACCTGTGTTCAGCAACCTGGAGATCTCCAGCAGCACTGTTGGCAGGAAGAAGGTGAAGTTAAACTGCTTAACGTTAGAATCATTCCCTAGTGACAAGACAGGTCCTTTGCAATTTGTTATTAAGATTAACACGACTGCAAACGAGCGGGGTTAGCAGAAAAAAAATGTTTATTTGCAACTAAACTTGGTGTTATTTTACAAATACATACATGCTGCATGTTCATTAAATATATATTTACCATCCATAGTCTCCCGGACTGCGTTTAGGTTTGTATTTGCTGCACTTGCCATGATGTAAACTGAATATAATTAGCAAACGCTTGCTAGCAGGTGGCTAACAAGTTACACTTGAAGGGGTCTCTTATGCGATACGAGATATTTTTTTAATAGTTCACCCATACATTGAACGTTTCGTTTTTTTATTTTAGATACAATCTCTAAAAATATCACACGCACAATCATAAAGGAACACTATAAGCAACTTGTTAGCTACCTTGCCTGCTAAACTAGCTATCTCACACGAAACTGGGAGAGGAAGTGACGACTTGCATCCTTCATTGGTTCCCTAGAACTTCCTGCAAAGATTCTATTGGGCAACGGGTCTTAAGGGCGAAATTGAAATAAACGTTTGAACCCTCTCGCTGCTGGTTGTTTTCCGATTCAATGAAGATTGTTTTTAGCTGTATGTTCAAAGTACGGGGTCATTAACAGTTGTAAGTACCAACGGCAGAACGTTATTTAGCTAGCTAATATTTGTAATAAATGTACCTTTCGTATTTTAAGTAAAGTGGTGTGTTAAGAAAAAGAGCAGAATGTAACGATAAGGCTAGCTAACGTTACTTAACGCTAGCTATAGAAACAGGGAACATAACGTTAGCGTAGCCAATGTTAACGTACCAAACTAACCAAATGATTAAATTAAATGCACTCGAGTGGATTAGTTTATGCCTTGTCAATGATATGTCTGAAAAGCCCCTTTCCTTTATGCTGACTAGAATATTTCAGCTAAAATGGGAGACCGTGTTGAGCTACAGATCACTCCAGAGACTCCAGGTAGGCCGTCAATAAGAAACCCCTTTGAAAGTCCCAATGACTACCACCACCTTCGGGAACCCCTGGTGCCAAGCCCATCTGTCTTCAAGTCCAAGCCTTGTAAAGCTGTAAGTTTGAGCACACCTCACAACTTGTACACATATTACTATGTGTCATATCTCTACCTGCAAATATCTACACGCTGCATTATGTCAACACGTTTTGCTTCGCTGATATGAAGTTTTTTGTATTTAATTCATCATCTGTCTCTCCCTCAGACTCCACCCAAGTTTAACTGGTCTATTGACGAAATGGCCTGTCTTCAGCCAGTGCACATAGACCCAGAGGAGATCCAGCGACAGTCTTTTTACCTCAGCCAGACAAGGTCTGTACTGCAACACAGTAGTCGTAGTAGTTTAAAATAATAGCAGTCCACCATCACTAATCTCATAAATCATTTTTTTGGTAGAAGTGGTATTTCTACATGGCAAATAATTTACAAGTAAGTGTCATAGAAAATCAACAGACCCAACATGACATGCATGCTGCTCATTCTGTGTAATTGAATGGGGCATGTTCAAAATAATGCAGTGTTGTGTTCAATTAGTGAGGTGATTGATTCTGTGAAGAAACAGTAGTCAATTATGGCTCATATTTAAGGAAAGAAGGAAGCAAATGTTGTGCATGCTGGTTATAGTGTATTTCACACTGAAATACTCAGCAAAATGGGTTGTTCCAGACATTGCTCTGAGGAACAGCAGACTTTGATTAAAAAGTTGATCGGAGAGAGGAAAACGTATAAAGAAGTGCAGAAAAGTATAGGCTGCTCAGCCAAAATGATTTAAAATGCCTTGAAATGTCTTCCAAAGCCTGAATGACGTGGGGGAAAAAGGTCAACTGCCATTCAAATGGATTGAAGAATAGCCAAAATGGCAAAGGCTCAACCAATGATCAGCTCCAGGAAAATCCAAGAAGACTTAGTTACCTATGAGTACAGTTACAGCCAGAAGAAGGCTATGTAAAGCAAAGCTATCAGCTACAAGCCCCCGCAAAGTTGCATTGCTGGAAAAAAAGACATGTACTAAATAGATTGAAATTTGACTGGCCAAAAGGAGAAATGCCGCAACATTCTGTGGATTGATGAGTGAAAATGTTTTCTTTTTGGGTCTAGGGGCCGCAGACTATTTGTCCAACGACCCCCATACACTGAATTCAAGCCACAGTACACTGAAGACAGTAAAGCATGGTGGTGCAAAAATCGTGTTATGGGGATGGTTCTCATACTGGGGTGTTGGGCCAATTGATCGCATACCAGGGATCAGATTCAATACATCAAAATATTTCATGTACTGTCATGTTGCCTTATGCTGGAGAGGAAATGCCTTTGAAGTGAGTCTTTCAACAAGACAATGACCCAAAACACACCAGTAAGCAAGCAAAGTCTTGGTTCCAGATGAACAAGATTGATGTTAGGGAGCCCAATCCCACAGGACACTTGTAGGGTGACATCATAAATGCTGTTGTCTGATGCTGATGTCTGAGGCAAAATCCAGTAATGCAGAGGAATTGTGGAATGTAGTCAAGTTGGTCGACTCCATCCAACACAGATCTAAAGCAGTTCTCAGAAATAATGGTTATGCAACTAAACATGAGTGCAGTGATTCAAAGTAAAGCAAACATTTTTCTGTTTATACAGAAAATGTTTGAGTTTGTAAAGAAAAATGCAAATACTGCTAAACAGCCTAATATTCCTAAGGATTTTGAGCATTATTCACTTTTTTCTTAGGTATACTTATTTATTTATTTATTTTTAAAGTGAGTTTAAGTAACACTTTTTTCTTCTACCAAACATCTAGGATGGATTCTGACATTGAGGAAAAGCGTCAGAATGCTATTGAGCAGGTGTGTGACTCTAATAAAACTTAATCATAGTGTTTATTAAAAGAACTTAATATATTGATGGTTTATTGATTATTTTGTAATTAAGCCATTTGTCTGTCTCCCAATAAAGTTTTTCACCAGAGGAGCCATCGTGCCCTCGCCGTGGGCAGCACCAGACACCCGTAAAGGCGTTCAGATGTATATGAAAAGTGTGTTCATCTTATAACGTTCTGCCCTGTATTTGGTGTATTATTTTGGTTTTCTACATTATATAAGCATTTCATGTTACTGTATTGTGTCTTTGCACTTGTAGGTTCTAAGTCTGCTATGATTGTAGAGGAGCCAGAAAAAATCTCAGGTTGGTGTCTTCCTTGAAATTGTTTGACTTAACGGTGCCCCATCTCTTCTCCTTTCCTGCTCTATCTACTAACTTGTATTTTTATCTGTCTTTTTATTATGTTTCTTTTACAGTTGCTTGTCAGACAACTCTTTCGTTACCTTTGGCTTTTGATTTGGAGAAAGTACTAGGTAAGCCTCTAATAAATGCCTGCACAATCAAATAAGTATTTTACCGTCAAGGCATCATCATTGTTTCTTCCTTATCCTCAGGGGATTATTACCACTACCAGGAAGCATGTGATGCTGTCCAGGAGAGTCTCAGTTCCTCCTCCTTAAGACGGAAACTCTTCCTTGATGGCCAGGGCACTTACAGCAGCTCTGACAGCTCTGGCCCAACAAGCCCAGAGAGAAGCCATGCCAGGAACGAGAGGCTTTCTCTAAACCGAGGAGAGGGAGCTTTAGGAGAGGTTGCAGAGGGAGAGGCTATATTGTCTATCTTTTCCTCCCCTTTGTCCTGTGGCAAGCTGGCTGCGACTCCCTCTACGGTGAGTGGAGACGTGTATGGGTTGATTATTTTGACATACTCTTGGTATGTCAATTTCCCAGCCCAAACTGTTTGATTTCAATTAACACTGACAATGTTAAACAAAAATGTATTTGTATTGTTTTAACTATAGGGTCACTTCTCGTCCAGTCCCATCCAACATGGCTGCTTCCGTGACTGTAGCCTCGGCAGTATCACCAGTCCTCCGGTTCCTGATTGGTCGTCTCCTGCTGGCCTGGCCTCCACCACAATTTCTCCTATTGTTGCACATGCGGCACACACACCCATATGCTCAGGTAGGTCTTTCTTTTGTAACTTATAGCAGACGGTGTAATATCCAAAATTAAGCAGATATTATTTTTTTTAGGGTTTTATTACGTAAAGAGATGTATTTAAAAAACAGTGGGGTGATGTTAACGAAGTTTCTCTAACTGAAATTGAATCTGTTCTTTCTTTAGCTGAGAGAAAGCAGCCGAGCAATTTGACTCCCCATGATGTTCCCCTGGACATGAACGTCAGTCCCTGCAATGAGAGTCCATTTGTCGAGGGTTGCTCTCCCATTCGTAGCTGCTCCCCACACCATCTCCATTGCCACAATAAGCCCCATCACAATGCTAGACCCAAGCCCCGGCCCAGAGTCCGCTGCTGGGCCTCCCCTCCCCTCATCTCACCAATCCTCAACCCTAAGTTCCAAGACAATCCGGAGGCTGAGGACCAAACCTCCTTCTCATCCCCCCCTTCGTCCTCTTCTTCTCCCCCTATGGAGCTAGATCCATCTTCACCCCTGGCCTGCGGCACTCACCTCCCTGACACTGAGAGAGTTACCGTAGATCCTATGGAACCTGTGAAAATGGAGGAAGGAAAGGAGACAGCGATCGAAGGAAGGTTGGAGGATGAAGAGGAGGAAGGTGAAGGGCTTTCGGGACAGCTGACTAGCTCTCGTATGGGCAATGTGTCAACAACAGAAAGCTCTCGTATGTTTTTATCTCTCCTGGCAGAAGGAAGCAGCATACGCTGTGATTCCAGCATGCAGGTTTGTGATTCATTTCATTCAGACTAAGAGCTGCTTTGTTCTTTTCTTTTTTCACTGTAGGTTTAACTTACTCAAGTATGAATCATTTCTTGTTTGTCTTAATGAATATTTTGTAATTGCTTTTTGTGTATGTTCAGGTGGACAGTGGGTACAACACTACCTCAGCAGGCACCGCCAGTCTTATAGATGGCCTCAGCTCAGACTGTCACAGCAAAGAGTCCTTAAGTTCAAACTTTGCAGAAGAAGCTTTCCAACTCACTCGGCACACTAAAGTAAAGGTATGTTAACCATTTACACACAAACACAGGTTTGTGGATATGTGAGTTAGCATTTAGATTTAATGCAGTATCAGCACTTGTTTAAAACATACTATTGAAATTACATTAGACTTCACTAACAATGATGTGCATGCTGCAAGGAGTTGTCTTTTAGTGACTTTTTAATTTGACTAAAATGAAGTTTGTTTTCCAGGCATTTTATCCTCTCCACTGAGCCATCTGATAGATGCATTTAAAGGGACGCCTCTTCCAGTGGAAGCTTAAAGATGATTATTTTGCAATCAAATACAACGTTTACACTGTTTTGAAGCATTTATGTTGCATTAATTTGGTTAGGGTGAATTGGCTTAACTGTTTAATGCCGTATGAGCTGAGCTGTTTCACAAGTGGTTATTAGTTATTTTTAAGATTTGAAGTTCAAATTGTCAGATTGAAAGCAAATGCTTTACCATAGTATGTATTTTTTTATCACAGGTTAGAAGGGAGAAATACTTAGTCCCAATGTAAGACACTTCTGTATCAAACTTGCACAACAGTAACCTACTTTGATGCTTTTCAGTTTTATTTGGTGCCGACATGAACGACCTGATAGATCCTGACTTTCAGATGACATCACATTTGTAGTGTATTTCTTTTTTTTTTTTATAGAACAATGTATCATGTTTTTTTAATAGCTTTTTGTTGAATGAATAACAATTGTTAAAATTCAGGTTAATCGTTGATATTTTGTTGAATATTAATATATATTCCTGAATAAGACACAATCAGTGATGCCACTTGCAGATTGAGCCATTTTTATTTTATTTGATATACTTATGAGCATAGGCTGGATCGCTGTCACATTAAATTAACTTGAATTCTTTGCCTGGCTTGTGAAGACATTTCTTTTTATATATAAAAAGTATATATACTTTAAAAATTATAGGCTTTTGATAATCATTACTAAATTTAATATGGAATACTTAATGTTTTGCAAAAGTACTTTTACATATCAAGATTCACACTGGGCTCACAAAACAGACACAAAAAAATAAAAAAGGAAACACTTTAATAATTGAATTACCTAATACATTGTTGACAAGTTTTACTGCATTTATGATCGCTGTCCTGTGTTTCATATATAAAAAGAGCAGAGTGATGTCGGAGCAGTGTTGCTTCACAATGCCAGATTTACTAAAATGGGCACACTTGCTCAAAATAAAATGGGTAATTGTGTCCAAACTGGTTCTTTCATAGACTTTTACGACTTCTTGATCTGAAGAATCAGCTGGTGGTTCAGTTGAATTGCTGTGCTACTACCTGAGTCAGCGGTCCAGTTTCGGTTTCTTGGCCTGTGGTTCAACATCTGGGGCTGGAACACTAACACCAGGGATCTAAAATAAAGACAAGTAAAACTGGTAGTTTTGAGTCAATTGAACAAATTCTTCAATTAGGACTTTCTTAATCAAACTAGATATAACTACTCTAAATACTGCTGGTTGAGAGGAAACCTCATGTAGGTAGCCATTATTGTGTACCACTGGTTGTTTGATAGTGAAACTCATGTACAGTTTAGTCAGCCCTTACCACAGGGTCGATGAGAGACATGCGGATCTTCTGGTGCTGAATATTGGAGGCGTCCAGGCTGATGGTGACCTTCACCTTGTCAAATATGCGGAAGGTGTGCTGCTCTACGTTCAGAGTGGGACCCTAAACAGAGGAGATCTTTTAAGCACTGCATCCTCTGATGGTTTTAGGTGTTACATCAGTGTTGATCTAACCAGTTATAAAAAAAAAAAAAACTTGTTTATACCTCTTCATCAAAAATGAGTTTTGGGCCCGCCTTGTCTTTGGCATCAAAGAACACCGTTCCCTCCAGGCCAAACTTTGGAATGAGTACGATGATTGCATTCTTCCTCACAAACAGAACAAATCCCTCTTCGTTTAGAATGCCTCGGCTCTTGAAAAACAACTGCAAAGAGATATTTTGCATTAAAAGCATGAATGTGCAGTGAATTAAGTCGTATAGCGTGGGGTCTGCTTGATTCTCCTTTACTCAAACCAAGTGTTCATGGGGTTAAAAAAGGACATTATGTGGATTCTTTATCATGATGGTTTTGGAAAAGGTTTATTTTTTTTTTTTTTTTTTTTTAATGTGAAATGAAGTTTAGTGTGTTTACCTGTGTGTGGAAGGCCACAGATGCTCTCTGTGCATACTGAGACATTTTATGTCTGTAGTTGAGGTTGTTGGCGAGAGCTGACTGCTTTTGTTTGTCCATCAGATCTGAGTAAGTGGTGTCTGCTGCTATGGCCACTGCCAGCAGGCGGTGAACTATGATATCTGCGTATCTGTGCAGATGAACAGGGTGGAGGGGGGAGAAAAAAGGGAAGAATATGGATGACATATGGTTAGAAAGAACTGTGCTGTGGTGTTTTCTCAATTGTGCACATTATAAAAAGGCCCAAACCAACTTATTTAGTCAAGCTGTGCAGAATATCTGTTTTTATACCTCCTAATAGGTGACGTGAAGTGTGTATAAATGGGTGAAGCAAGGCCATAGTGGTGGAAATCGCTGTCCATGCCAGAACAAAAATAGACAGCCTGCATCATGCAGCGAGTGGCCAAGATGCGCAGGAGCGTGTTAAAGTACGGGAAGCCATCCACTCTGGCCACGTCAAGGGAGTCAGCCAGTGCCTTGGCCGAATCTGTGTGGATCTCTACATCCTGGAGAGAAAGGGAAACAATGTGTACCTTCAAATGTATTCATGGTAGCAATCATGAGCATCATTTATAGAGGCCCAGCTTTAAAGCAACTTGCCTGTTTGCAGCAACCTTGACTTCTGACATTCACCACAACATATTGTTAAAAATCATAAAATTGAAGTTCTCCCTTAAATGTAGCATGATAAGTAGACCATACTGCGATGTTCATTCATTTCTGTTTTAAGTCATTGAACAGAGATTTCAGCAGCAATTCAAGGTTTAAATGTGATTAAGCTCACATTTGTTAGTGATTAACAATTTTTAATTTATTTTTAACACACAAATCATACAATTTGCAACAATACCACCCCCCTTTGTCATCACCACCCAGACAACAATTAAGAAAAGATGAAACAGTCACTAAAATATTTAAGACCATACAGCCAAATAATAAACAATAGACACGCTATAAACTAAATAAACATATGTATAACTCAAAGCGTCTTAGGAGCCCTCCAGAAAGCTCAAGCATCTTTCCCATTTTCCAGCGTAGACATCCGATCTGGCAAAAGGTTTGGGCAACATATTTTCATACGCCGCCACCCTAGGCTATTTAAAGCTATTGCCAATTAATGGACATCCTCAATTCATAACAAGGTAAATTGATTAAAGTAGCTCAAGAAGGAAGCATACAACTTGGAAACAAGAGCACATTTTCTGCATGACCATCTCCACTCACCTTGGACTTTGCAGCCTTGAGCAAGATGTCGTAGTTCGATGTAGGTGGTGCCGGATGTTTCCTTAGCATCGCACAGTCTGGAAATTCGTCATAAATCTTCTGGGCAACTGAAATGTTGGCCAGCAACATGAACTCCTCTACCATGGAGTTTGTCTCCCTAAAAACCAAGAGATACATTTATTTACATCTATCAAAACACAATGCCTTACATGCTGGGTAAATCATTTCAAAACAAAACAAAAAGCAGAGCTTTTGTGGAGAAAGGGGTTTTAAAAAGGATTCTGCAGAATGCTTCTTTAAGTTACCTACATGAGTTCTTTTGCCTGGAGGTCAATGGGGTCGTGGGTTTCACTGTCTATGTGGAAACGGACCTCTAAGGAAGACAGCGTCAGCGCCCTAAAGGATATCAAATGCAACATAAAACACAATTCATTTCAATACAGCCAGCTTCAATATACAGCGGTATTCATGAGTTCCAAGCAAATGAGCCATGTATAGACCAAAATAAAAATCAAACAATAGCATTTTCTGCCCACACCATTAGAATGTAGCTTTCTACATTTTGTAAATATATTCTTCTGCCTCTACTTTATCTAAATACAAATGCTTACCCTTTCTCTATCCTCTGCCTCTTGAGGATTTTGGCAAGTTTGTTGAGACCTCGCAGGCTCTTGGTGACGTCATCATTCTTGGTGGTGTCATCAATCCTCATTTGGGCCTCAGCGTAGGTCAAAGATGCCTGTAAAACAAGGAAACATTAAAAAAACATGCTTGAAAATATCTTGACCCTGTAATTTTGTGTCTTACAAATAGATTATGAAAGCAGATGGTAGCAGAATCACTTCACATCATTTCAAAAACATTGAGTATATTTTTATATTCGTATACACTGTGTGTTGGTACCATACCTTGGAGTTAATGACACTTTTTGTGAATCGGGTCTTAAGAATTTCAGCCTTGTGGTTCATCTCCCAGATACATGAGAAGGCCAGCCTAGTAATTAAAATAGAATCACAGACAAACATTTCAGCTACATTCAGTTAAAATCAATTGGCTGCAATAGCAAAAAAAAAGAAACTATGATCTATTTATTTACAGAAATATCTTTTTAAAAGAAGGAGCATTTATGTCATTGATTATTATGTAAGTTTGTGTATGTTTCTTTTGTCCTCACCTTTCTACATTGGAGCGTAGAGAACAAAGATTGGAGCTGAGCAGCTCAGGAACCATATCTATCCTCTGGTGGACACATCATTAAAATAATGTTAGTTTTTTGAAGTTAAGCTCTGTAAAACAATAGAATTCTAAAACCAACTATAGTGGTCAAGGAAAGCATATTAGTTAGTCGCAATAACCAAGATTTCCATATAACCCAAATATTCCTTCCCAAAAACCTGGACTGGATTAATAAATAGATTTTTTTTTTTAAATGTAATGCTGTCATCAAGTGTGTTTGACACCTCCAGAAGACGCCCTCGAAAACGAGATGCTTCATCTCAAGGGGTTATCCTCGTAACAATAAATTTCTAATTGTATATTCAGAGCTAAAAAGATGAATGGAATTTTTAATAGAGGTCAGTGTAATTAAGCTGCAATCTGGCCCAAAATGGTGGACTCAAATAGGTAGACACATGGTAAAGGTGTCAAATTGTCTACTACATTGTAAACACAAACTAAACACCATCTTCCAAATACCTGTTCAAATGTCTTATGAAATTTAATGTTGATAGGGATTTTCAAATTCTGATGTGAAAAGACTTGGATGCAAGTGTGAGTGTGTGTGCGTTTTTCCTTACTTTGCCACACAAGTAGACAGTGGTGCCACGGTTTGCAGCCTCTCTGTCCATAGCATTGCCAGGTCTGATGAAGTGACTGACATCAGCAATGTGGACGCCCACCTACAGAAAACAAATGAAATACTGTGGGCTCATATAAAATAGAAACGCACATATTTCTGTTCTTTATTATGCATGTGTCCAACATGTGTACCTCAAGGTTTCCATTGTCGAGCTCTCTACAGTGTAGGGCATCATCAATGTCTGTACATCCTGGAGGATCCACGCTGCACACGGTCAGATTCCTCAGGTCCTCTCTCCTCGCCATGTCCTGGTCCACCAACATCCACATCAATACACGCATGCACGCACTAGAATACTGCTCAGTGTAGCTCAAGAAAAGTGGTCATTACCTCTGGTGTGATGGTCCATGGCATCTTGGGAAGGAAACTAAGCACAGCCTGAGAAAAGTCCTGGTGGGGGACGTCATGCTCCAGCAGCAGCACCTCCTGCTCCGTGTCCTTCTCCCCTGCTTTTCCCAGACTGCGCACAAAGTGACCCTAAAAAGGAAGAAAAGATTTATCTCCATGGAGAGACTTGGTGTTTTTGCGCATGGAGTGAGTGGAGATGTAGGATATCTAAGTTCCAAAGATTTGACAGTCTGACGAGGTTCCAACTCACATTTGGATATCTGGAGTGTCTGGGCCAGCCATCGATGGCCACCATGATCCTCTGGCCTGCCAGTGTGGATGCCTGACGCGTTTCAATGCGAATGCGTGGGATACGGCGATCGGCCGGGGTGAAAAGATGGCGGGTTGACTGTACGAAAAAGAAGAGAAAAGGGATTGTCAATCCTGAGGGACAAGGAAGTATACAGAGATGTATTCATTTAAATAAAGCATGCATACCAATTTTGAGGACAGCTTTAATTTTTTTAAGCCAAGCAAAGATAAACCGTGTATAACATGTAATATTATAGAACAGTCTAGACTTACCTCTTTAATTTGGGAGATATTGAGCATGCCACAAAATGGCCTCCAGTTCCTTTTTGATGATTCCCACTACTTTGCCTGTGGGCTTCCTGGCTGCTTCAGCTGCTGATATCCTCAACTGCTCAGACACACAGGAACACAGAGGTCATTAAGATACTGAAGCTACAAAGGCCATATTAAGGTTGATATCAATTGCAAGTCTCTTTTTGAGTAACACAGCTTCCAGATACTGAGTGGGGGAAATGCAACGCAACCAAGCCACGGCCGAGCCACGTGCATTGCTGCGACGTGTAGTTACAGTTTGAGAGGTTAGGCTACGGCGTAGGGTCTGGCGTAGACGCAGAGGGGTCTGCGGGGGTACGCCACTGATTCTACGCACAACCATAAAACGGCCTTAACAACTCTTCCTTTCAGTTAAACACAAATTCACCGCTTTCTCCTCGTCCTTGTCATCCTCCTCATCATTATTATCGTCCTTTGCTGCCCCTTCATCTTGCAACACAACTGACGAGGGCGCCACCCACTGATTCTGCGGCAACAGTTGCACGGCAACCACATCCTGGTACACTGCTCTGTTGAGATTCTGAAGACCCTGGATGAGAATCTGAAAGCAAGCCGAAGGGACAGTACAGAGCTTTTAACATTTGCATGCACTTTGCTATATTTGACAGTCAATTAACCTTGTAGTAATTCCTTTAACTGGAAACTCAACATCCAGATGGTCTACTAAGAGAGCCTTACATTTCTAGATTCTGGATAATTGTTCAGACAATCTTTATACACGTACACACACATACACACACACACACACACGTACACACACACACGTACACACACACACACACCTCTGTGCTTTCTTCCCCATCTCCCTGGACAAAGACTGTGGCCTCCAGATAGTTGTCCCTGCTGGCCCTAAAGGTGCCCTGGACGAAAGCGCCACTCTTGATTCCTGCTTGGATCTTGGACAGAGGGAGGTGCTCTGGGAATAACACCTTACTGCTGGTGATGTCATGCTGAGAGCGGAAAGAAAAAGGGATCAATGGAAGGAGAAAAACACTAAGAAAGGGCAGTGGCATAAACAGGAGATACATATACAAATTTTACATACGGAAATAGCTTTTAGTTCTATGTTTAAATAGTACAAATTGTTTACCTTGTCATCATTGGACAAAGCCAGACGATCCACAAGCTCAGGGTTCCCTATCAGACTCTTGATGTACTCCTCACCTAGAATGTATATGAAGAAACAGAAAAAGTGAGGAGGCTTTAGGTGACTTATACTCGCTAAAACATGGATGGTGTTTCAAACAGAATGACTGATAATTACGTCTGCACGTTGTGGTAGATGTTTACAACAGTCTTTTGGGAGCTGTATTCTTGCCATGCAGAGCCTTTTAAACTCTAATTGCTACTGTGCCCCTTAATATATTCTTTCTCTGAAGAAATACCGCCTACATTTGTACACCAGCAGGCCGCTCTCCTCTGCTTTTTGCTTGTTCCCTTGATCATTGGTAAGGAGGACCACCTTGAGTCCGTCCGCGTTGGACTCAGATGTCTTCAGGTGCTGGGTGTACCATGCTGCCGCCACACGGATTGCACGGTCGTTACGGTCATTGGCGCTTTCCCCCGGTTCACGTTCAATAAATGTCTCTCTGGAAAAATAAAAAAATGATTAGGAGGACAAATGTAAGGGTGACAAAACCAAAAACCTTCTGCCATGCTTTTCACAAGCAAATTATGTCATGGGAAATGTCTTATATCTGAATATGAGTAGAAACTTCATGAGAAACTTCCCAATGTACATTGTTATTGTATCATTGATTACTTTTACTTTTTACATTTTACTACTGCTAACAATATATGTTATTTGTGTAGTGCTTTACAAAATGTACTTAAAGGCACTTTACATAAAAAAAAACATTAAAAAAAATGACAGAAGCAGAAAAAAGTAATAACCGTATAAAAACAGCTACAACTATAAATATAAATGGTAGATAAATGGTAGCTTTGAGTGCGGTTTTGAAAGAGGGTAAGGAGTGTAATTAAGATGTTGTGATGCAGTATAAAGGTCAGTGGTGTCTTTGTACCTATGGTGTTCGTTGGTAAAAGCATAGAAGTGTTTCTCTTTCTCATGTATGATGTCCTTCAGGCGTTTATAGACTGGTGCACTGCGGTGGCGAACCTCCTGCAGCACAGTCTGAAGGATTATCACATTACGAATCACAGGGTCTTCCAACACGTCAATCTGCAGGACACAGAAGTTATAAACATAAGGTTAAATCAGAGCTGTTCAGAATCTGGTGCAAAGGTTGTATGTTTATGTGAATTTAAAAAGGTAAGTTATAATGGACGTGAAGGAATCACCATCACCTAAATGTATGGCCTCCACTTCAATTGGTAAACATACTATTACAGGCATGTAAAGACACAACGAAGATTATACACAGTGTGAGAAGGAAAATATTACCCTACAATGAAAGATTGTGGATATAAATATCAATATCAATTAAAGATATGCTATTCATTCATACATAAATCAAGTCAGCACCCGTTTTTCAGTATCTTATAATGCATGAGATAGTACATGATGCATTATGCTGTATTATTATCACAATACATGAAGCAAAAAACTGGGGCTACAAGTCTATGGATAATGGCCCTTTTTGTTTAAGAATACACATAAAATGAGATATCCAGGGGAAGGGGGAGACGTTTTTTACCTGATGCAACACCACATTAGTGTCAGGGATCACATAATGTGGATAAGAGCACAAGTTGCTCTCAATACGTGCGTCCCTCTGCAACATCGTGGACTCCTGTTTGCATTCAGCGCAAACTTCGCTTCCGCACCAAATATCATCTCTCAGATAATGCTCGCGCACTATCTTCATCACCCCACCCGACCGGGTCTTCTTCACAAAGGTTTTAGATTTCAACATGATGAAGTCGAACGCCTCAAAAGATCAAATCCCGATGTTTTTATCCTACCATATGATGACAAACATAAGAGTTAGCTCATGAGTTAGCTGCCCATGTGTAAACTAATTTAGTGGGCCGAAAAAAACCTTACCGGAGGTTTGATGAACACGGAGTGGGATAGCAGGTTTTCGTTTTCAATCGTGTGTGTTAATCTCTATTTAGACATTTTGTCGGAAAATAATACAAGTTGTGCATAAAGTCATCACGACATTTCACGATTTTTATGTAAAACAATTTTAAAGTCTGTGTTTAGTTTTGGTTGTCCATCTAATAGTTATACAATGAAAACAAAGCAGAGGAAGGCAGAAGACTGTTAAACAAGTAGTTAGCTAATTGTATAGCGCCCCTTACAGTTAGAAGCAGATACTGCATGCTATGTGCTTTGTAACGAATTACAGACGAGTGGACGTTGATCATACTGCTTAAATTACCGCAGAGGGCGCTGTATTCAACGCCACTCAACACAACAAAACCCTCGTAGTCAAGCCGTCCGTTGGCGGTTAGAAGGCGACTCGGAGCGGGACCCTTAAAAACACCACACCGAGTCCTCTGGTCAGCTCTGGGTTGTCATTTTAACGCTGTATTGGAGTGTATATCTTATTTTCTTGATTGTGAGCAACGTTACATTGGTAACGTTAGTCTGTTTAAAACGATGTACTAGACTGGTGCTCGGTCGGGATTTGGCTGTGGTTGTCGTTGCTGTAAACTAACGTTAAAGTATCACATATCGCGATGTCCTTTAACTCGATTGACACATTTTTCTAATCTCACTAAGATAGCTACAGTCACTGGCTCACTCGCCTTGTTAGTTAACGTTTACGAGCATAAAACAAGAGGATCAAACACTACATTATGCCTCACAAGAAGCAACAGCTGAGGCCGACAGCAGCCAACGTCTCCAGCTCCCTGGACTTGGAATCGGAGGACTTCAGCCTGGAGACAACCGTGCCTACCACCGAGGACATCTCCTCGTCCGACGAGCAGCGGGACGGCTCCCAGAAGGTGACACGCCAGCTGATCGAGAGGAAGGAGCTACTGCACAATGTTCAGCTGCTGAAAATCGAGCTGTCTCAGAAAACCCTAATCATAGACAACATGAAGGCCGACCATATGTCCAAGGTAGAAGGGAGGAAAGATGCTCTTTGTTTGTATGAATATGTTGGTGCAACTTATCCCTAGTTTGTGCCTCTCATTATTTTCAAATGATTAGATAGAGGCACGAGTTAACCCTCAGGTTGTCCTCGGGTCAAATTGACCCGTTTTCCTATATCAATGTTCTTTTTAACTACCCAATTGTAACTACTCAAAATAACATGATTGGTTCCACACAACGCTCTTTTACTTTTCTAACTCAAAACATTAGGTATAATTTCTTATAAATGAGGTTTATTGACCATAAATTCCAAAAATAACTGTAAAACTAAAGTTAATAAGTTAGTGTTAGTGTTGAACATTGAAAAAAGCGTCAAAAGTATTGAAAAAAAGGGGCAAATGTAAGAAAAAAGTTAAAAACATTGATAAAAGCATCAACAAAATTGTTGATTTTTTTTTTCACGGGAAATAAACACAAGGGTTAAAAAGGCTTTAACTTAAAATTTTGACCTAGAAAAACTAAATGTTGGTCTACGGGATGACAACAGGAGGGTTAAAGCTACATTATGCCCACCTGACAAAGACAGAGGGATGCAGTAACTACCATTTTACAGAATTATCTTTGTTGCAATTAGCTATAATCCCATGAATGTTTCCATGCATGTGTCTCATATGCCAGACTGAGGAGCTGGAGGAGAGGCTGAACGATGCTCTACATCAGAAACAGGTTTTGGCCCTGAGACTGGATAGCCACCTGAAACTCACCCAAGAGGAGAATAGGTGAGGAAAAGTGGAGGTGGGGATGGACAGTGGAATGTTTTGTAATGCCATTGTAATTGTTGATGTATGTGTTTTTGGAAATTTGGTGTACCCATGAAGATATAATAGTATTTTTTATTTGTACACAGCTTGAACAATTTATACTTGCTGGCTTTTTGTCATTTAACATGTTTTCTGTTTTCAAGAATTTTCCACAGCCTTACAGTGGTGTTTAGATTGTCATCTTATCTAGCCACATTTAACACACACACACACACACACACACACACACACGCACACACGCACACACGCACACACGCACACACGCGCTAAGGAAGGCAGAGCCTGAAATGTCTGTGTGAATGTGAACTGTTACTAATGATCCTCTTAAAAGAACAATGTATGAAAGAAATGTGTGAGTGGTTGCCCTGCTTTTATGCCAATTAGGACAATCTAGAAGTTATAAAAAAAAGCATGAAAAGGGTTTAACCAGGATAACTCTTCCTGTCTTATTTATCCCGTTATTTAGCTGGTAAGCACAAATGTAAACTGTGCTAACAAAGACTGTCATCACCAGGAAGCAGCAAGCTCTGCGTAAGCAAGAGATGGAGGCCATCCTGCTCAGGCAGCAGCAGCTAGAGGAGACCAACCGGCAGCTGTGTGAGAAGGCTGGAGAGCTGCGGAGGTCGCTCCGGGATCTGGACATCTCCCAGGACAGGTACCAGGAGCTCCGCGACCTCCCTGATGACAAAATCTCCATACAGGAATATGTAGCTGTAAGTATGGGTGGGCTACACCACCTTGTTGAACCAGAAAGACAACATATGATATAGTACATTATGGGGATCGATCAATGCCAATTATTAGTAGTTAATGAAAAGCAATAACCAGGATTAAAGAATTTGGAATGTTACAAACTCCAACATAGAACTTTATTTTAATTCTCTAAGCAATTATTTCATAAATTAGAAACTTTCAACATAATACACAGTAAAAGATAGTCAGATAGTGTTGTGGGCGGGACATTAAACCAAAGCAGAGGCAATAGGGACAGATGCAGTGCTGCAGTGCAGCCAAAGTAGCACACTTTTTAAGTGATAACTTTATCATGCAAATAAAACACCAATACAGATAATCTGCAAACTGTCAAAAGTGGCCCGACAATCAGCCAGGGACGATAATCGGTCTATCACTGGTACATGATGAAGCTAACACAGTGACCTTTTTTTCTTTGCTGTATGTTTAGATGCGTTTCTATGAGGTGGTGACTCCTCTGCGGGCTCAGCTGGCTGAGCTCAGTGTGAAGAGAAGCAGTTTGACTGAAGACCTGGACATACACAGAACCCAAATGAAGGCTTTGATGGAGGTACAGCACACATACGCAAGCTTGCACTACACCTCTATGTTGCATTCTCTCATCTTTCTGCACGAGTTCACATGTTTCAAAGTTGCGCACATTTTATCTCACTTAGGCATTATTGTATTCTTCATGTTTTATCACCATTTTTTTGTTTATTTCTCTTTCATTTCTGTTTATATCATATACTTTGCACCGTGTAAAATTCAAATAAATAGATTTAAGTAGAATAGCAACCAGCTGGATTTTTGCTTTTCATTTGCTTTCTTTTAACGCTCAAGAACAACACATTTTAAACAATTCACTCCTCCAGGCTTTGAGTCACATATTTGGAAAACATAGATATGAGGAATGCAGAATTCTTTTTTAAAGATTATGGTTTGGTCATTTTAGGCCTTTATTTGGATAGGACAGCTTAGACTCAAAATGGGCGAGAGAAGGGGAATGACATGCAGCAAAGAGCTACAGGTTGGAGTTGAACCTGCGGCCACTGCGTCGAAGAATAAACCTCTATATATATATATATAGATCCCTGCTTTACCAGGTGAACTAACCAGGCTCCCGTAAAATGCGCCCTTTAACGCTAGACCTGTCAGGTACAGCGTCCCCGAAATGGTAATTTTCACAGCCTGCAGTGCTTAGAATGAAATATGACAGAAATCATAGGAAAAAGCCATCCAGTTGATCTAGTTTGTGTCGCCCTGTAGGCATAAATGACATGTTGACGAGATAATGATACAGCATGCTGAAGGCAGGGTTAAGAATTTGACAAAAGAAAATAACATGACAATGGCAATCATGAGACCCTTTGAGACGGAGTAAGCATTTTTTGAATGCCAGAGTATCTAGACATTGTTACTGAACAGGTGCTTGCCTTTTATTGTCACCATGTCTTTTTACACCCAGCAGATAAATTACTCATCAACTCTACATGGTCCCAGACAAAGGATGTGATGTTCACTGTATGAATTTGCTATTAGAGAATTGGCATGAACTGTATGACAATGTCAAGATGGCAAGGGTTCTTAGCTAAATTCCTGTCTGAAAAATTAATACTTGTGTTTAGGAGGTACAACCCTGCTATTGCACAGTGTATCTAAAAATATGAATACATAAAAATGTTGTTCGTCCTGTGTCTCCACAGAGCTACGAAGAGGAGCGGAGGCTTCGTACTGAGCTGGAGTTGAGGAGCCAGAGATTGACCCTAGAACTGGCCGATACCAAACAGCAGATCCAAGAAGGAGACCATCGCCGAGACAACTACCCTGCCATCAAACGGTGTGTGTGTGTGTGTGTGTGTGTCTGTGTGTCTGTCTGTTTGTCTGTTTGTCTGTCTGTCTGTCTGTTTGTCTGTCTGTCTGTCTCAGATTAAGAGAGGTGGCTTGACTCGATTTGAAGGCTGCAAGTACAGTTTTGAAGGCTGTGTCTTTTGAGGCAAGCAGCAACCAAAAGCATTTGTGTATGGGTTATGAGAGGACAGGGACAGGGACAGGGTCAGGAGTCAGTTTGAGCAGACGTTCCTGCCGTTTGTGTATCATTACTTTAGTATTGTTTGCTGTTTCACGGAGCATCTCCTAACACCAAATTGCATATTGGTTAAGTCACATGGAACATATTTAGATAGGATTGATAATTTGATAATTTTTGAACATCAAAACTCCAGAACACTTTTAGTCTTTTCTAGCTTCCCCCATATTTAAATTCTGGATATGTAAGTTCAAATGTATGTTAACCTTTTACACTGTGGTTTATAGTGAGCGTGACAACTTTGAGGCAGAACTAAAGGAGTTAAAGAGAAGATTTGAGACACTCGACCTTACTCACACTGCAGTGACCAGAGAAAGGAACACACTCAGCAAGGAGGTGCTACACACACACACACACACACACACACACATATATATTTTGTCTTCATAATATTCATTGAAGTCTCCTTGGGTGTACTGTATTTTGTAGTAATTTTTTATTTTTCTCTTCTTGCCCTTCAGGTGGCGACATTGCAGCAGTCAGTGACTCTCCTGCAGAAGGACAAGGAGTACCTACATCGGCAGAACATGGAAATGAGTGTCCGCTGTGCACATGAAGAAGACCGCCTGGAGAGGCTTCAGGTCCATACAATTGATTATCTAAGAGGCTCATCTAATACAAGAGGCATTCAACAATAGGAATGGGTATTCTAACATGCTCTCACTTTTTGATTCTGTGGTCTAGGTACAATTAGAAGACACTAAGAAGGCAAGAGAGGACGCCTATGAAAAATATGTAGCATCCAGGTTAGGCGCTGCTGTTTTACATCAATCACCAGCAGCCCAAATTCTAGTGTTTTTTTAATGTGGGAGACCTACGCTGTGCCAAAACACTGACATTGACGGTTTCATCTGCCAGCGACATTAGGATACAGTCTGTTAATTCTTATCTTTTATTTTTCAATTTCTGCTACAGAGACCGCTATAAGTCAGAGTATGAGACCAAGTTAAGAGACGAGTTGGAAAACATTAGGCTGAAAACCAGTCAGGAGATTGACAATCTACAGAGAACCTCCAGGGAGATGTATGAGAGGGAGAACAGGTATCAGTCTTTTTTTTTTTTTTTTTAAACAAAATTCCTAAGAAACGGTGTATGTATGTATGTACAAACTATGAATAAATATTGGGCTATTCAACCACAGGAAATTGCACATTTTAGTAAAATGCCATATCAATTATTTTTAGCTGACCAATGTTCTTTCTCAATAATCAAGTGCAGGTGTAGCCTGCAATGTTATAGAAGGAAGCTATTTTATAAATTGGAGCAGTGTTAAGAATTGATGGATTGTGCACACACTAGAATTAGTAAAGACAATGTCTAAACTGTCTTTTTGTTTTCACCCATTCATCTAGTATACAGTACAGCATAAGTCAGCAAATTAAATATGAATGCGTATGCAACAATTTGAGAAGAGGAAGAGTTATTACCACAGATATAGTAGCATCAAAATAAATGGAAATGCCAACATAACTTCAAAAGAATTAAGGCTTTTTTATTAAGCACAACATATCAGACATGAAGATTCCTTTCTGCTGTGTGTGTGTATTTGACCAGGAACTTGCGTGAGGCCCGAGACAATGCGGTGCTCGAGAAGGACAGAGCAGTGGCTGCGGAAAGAGAGACCCAGTCCAGATATGACCAACTGCTGGAACAGTGAGTATTACCATTTCACACAGAAATATTTCCATTCAGTTTATATCAAATACTGTTGATATACATTGAACATTGGCAGACAGGTTTATAACGCTCCATCGCTTCCAGTGTTATCGAGCCATGCAGATGAATTAGAGTGAAATAAAATTCTAATCAGCTCCTTAATCTTTGGACAAAGGCATGAAACAAAAAAAAACTGATATCTGAAAACTTGGACAAATAAAACCAAACCTTTCATAGTTAGTTAGATACATTACAAAAAAGGAAGGAAGAAAGTAGTTTTTTCTGCAGATTGGGTGAACTAATCCTTTAATCTGATTTAAATTGGGAGTCTGTAAACAATATATAGTAAAATCTGCATTTTGACTAACGTGCAGTTCATGTTTTTGTTGTTGTTTTCAATTTACAAAATTATCTGGTTCTATTTCTCAGATTTCACCATTTTTCAAATCTTCAGCAGTTATCTGGAGACCAAGTTTACTTTAGTGAATAAATAATTAAGACATGATGATGCCTGTTGGACAGTTCCCATGGCCTTTTAGAAGTTAAACACTACAACTTCTGCACATAAATGTAGGTCACTTCCTGGATGCACTCTAAATAGGCTGTATATCAAAGAAGGTGAATTAACTTCACCTGAAGGCAATTGTTAAACTGGAACAGAACCTAGATAAGTTAGTACAGTTGTTGTTGTTGTCAACCATTCCTCATCTTTATAGTGTTAGCGTGTGTGTGTGGGGTAGCCAAGGCCAAAGAGTGTTATTTTATAAAGAAGACATATTTTATTGATCCCTAAGGGAAAAGTACATTTCCCTCTGTTGTTAGTTTTACACATTACCCACACACAGCCCCGAATCACACACACATGCACAAACAGGACCTATTAATATGCATTAGTGGAGAGATGTCAGAGCGATGGGGCTGCCCATGGACTGTGCCCCATCATTTTGGATTTGGTGCCTTGCACAAAAGTACCTTGGCAGTGCCAAGGAGGAAAACTGACATTTCACCAGCAGCTACCAGTTCATGCTCCGTACTAGATCCATACGGGTACTTAAAGCAGGCATTATTGCTGTGCTTATTAGTTCTAAATGTATTTATTATTGTTACACCATACGGTTATATTCAGCTTGAATTCCTCTGTATTTCAGTCAAAGCTGTGAGTGTTTGTTTTGCTCTGATGCTGATGTGTGAGCCAGCAGCAGTCCGTCATTAGCACATGTTGTGGGAGAGACAAGACTGTGGTGGCTGTGGTTAACTGTCTCTTACTAAAGATCACATGAAACCTTTGCTGTAGCTGTGAGGTCAGAAGGTTACATGGAAGTCAGAGTTCACTGCAGAACTGTCTAGTAGTAACTGGTGTCATTGGCCCAGCTGCTTGGCTCTGCTGCATAGTGAGAGACAGGAGATTGTGTAGTACTCAAGACCCTTGATGCTGACAAAACTGTTGCCTGATTTTGCACGACAACATATTATTATGCTCATTTTCATGTTCATAATTGTATTTAGAAGTTATATCATAGGTTATATAATAGGTTTACATGGTTTCATTTTCAAGAAACACCATATTTATGTTGGACTATACATTGCTGCAGCTCTTTTTTTCACCATGTGTGTTGAGCTCTCTGTTTTAGCCACAGAGTGAGGCATCACACTTCTATGCCATCTTTGTTGGGAGTCACACATGCACAGTACCTAGGTAATGACTACTAGCCATTCAGAAGCAGAGAATGAGGGCGTGCCACGCTAGGCGAGCATTATAGCAAGTGTTACAAAGTGACGCAAATTTGTCACAGAAGTAAAGGCTGGACTACATAGAGCTGTTTGGAGCAGTTTGTGAACAGTGTTTTCTGTTGGAGATGGTAAGTCCTTTTGGGTTGGACTTTGGTCTTTTTCACTTTGTAAACTTATAATGTGCACAAAAAAGATACATAACACAAAAAAGGAAATGGAAAAAGCCAAAAAGCATAATATGAACACTTTCATGTTTATTTTTAGTAGGGGTGGGAATCACCAGTGGCCACACAATGCAATATCATTACAATACTTATGTCACAATATGATATTATTGCAAATTTTAAACATATTGCAAAATTCAGCGATATATTGCAATTTTATTACCTTTTTCCAACTTTAAATGAGTGTCGAGCAGACAAACTGAGCAACACATATATAATAATAGATCGATATTTGGCGTCTGTGTATTGATATAGTATTGCCACAAAAAATATTGCGATACTATGCTGTATCGATCTTTTTTTTTTTCCCCACCCCTGCCTTTTAGTCATTTCCCATTTCCAAACATCCTCTAAGTAATTTGTTTCCAAGATGAAACCTACTACCTCGGCCCCTAGGCAACAATGCCCATCTCAGTACAGGTGCCTCTGGGTTATGGCCTTGTAGGTTGTTTCAAATCTTGCATGGAAATTGCAACAGATATATTGTGAGCCCTGCTGCATGCCCACACACACACACACCACACACACACACACACACACACATATTTTTGCTATATTTCTGCTGCATGCATACATGTCTGTCTACAAACAAATGATGTGTTTGCATCTGATTTTTTAGTCACACACACATTTTGTAAAGATGTTTTAGGTAGTGACAGGAATTATTTAGAAAAATATCTTAGTTTGCACTTATGTTTCAATACTTTCTTATTGTAAACTTTGTTTTACTATATTGCATCTACAACAGACAGACAGACAGATGCACACGCCGCAGCAGCAGTAGTGTCCCTGTCCTGGGTTACTACTACATACCATTCATTTTTCTAGATCCATACCACCAGCTGTTGGACTTTCCATACAAACACTTTACTCCCCCTGGTCCTTTCTCTCTGCTGCGATCACATTCCCTCTCTGCGACGCATTGCAAGCCAGCAATGACAGATGCTAGTCACAAGCCCTTAACCCCTAACCCCACACATACCTCTATTTTTGGGGCAAAGAATGAGACAGACAAACTATTTCAGAATGCTGGCTAACAAGCTAGTTACGGTGATCAACTTAACCAAAACAAAGACAAAGTATTGAGTACTGTTTTCCATTTTCACCTCTCTAGCAGACCTAGACTTGTTGTTGTCCAGAGACAAATGCTCTTACCCACTGTAACTGTCAATATTGGCATAAAAAATTACATTTAAAACTACCAAGAAATGCCGTGGCTCACTGCACTCCTCTAGTAAAGTAAGGTACAATTTCTTAAGAACATATTTCCTTCTTGCATCTAGATAGCAGCCGCCATTATTAAAAGAAGGCTTGAAATGTCGACCATGTGTACATGTCTGTCACTGTGAGCACACAGCTCAAGCCTGCACTCTATGGATGATGAAATCCTATCAGGCCAGCTGTAATCAAGAGTTATTAATATTATCCAACCAACCCCCATGGCTTTGTAGAGTCTGTGTGTTGGTGCTTTAACGCTGCATGAGGAAGAGCGCTGGGCTCAAGGCTTTGTTTTACTTTTTTAGGGCTGCAACAAGTGATTGTTCTTTCTGTTTGTCTGTTGATTATTTTTTCAATGAATCAATTAATTATTTAGTCTATACAATAACTATATATAAAGAATGAAACACTGCCTACATAATTTCCCATAGAGTGATTTTCATCCAACCAACAGTCGAAAACCAGATGATGATATTTAAATTTAAGATGATTATAAAACAGCAAAGCAGAACATTCTCATGTTGGAGGAGGTTGAATACATGTTAATTCATGTTTTTCTGCCTGATAAATGACTTAAAAGATTACTCTATTATCAAAATGATCTATCTTTAGCATTTGGTGTTTGCAGTTATATTGATTTGTGCAAATAGAAGCCATATATATATATATATATATATATATATGCAAAGTTCCAGGTTGCTGTTGCAAATGATAGGGTGAGGTTAAATAAAAAAGAAAATGGCTTTTATCTGTCTCTATGTTGTTTGCAAGCTTTCCCATCCACCCACTTTTATGTAACAATACTTGTGTCATCTGAAAACAGAAACTATAGAATACCTATCTCCTTTCTAATTACTAAAAAAAATTAAGTTGAAACACGTTTCTGTAGCTGCCAACTAGAATCATTAAAGATCAAACAAAACCAAACATTGCTGCGAGCGTCATTGAGAAATACTCTCCTGCCTGCAAATGGTTTAAGACCTGATTTCTGGCTTGGTGGCTTATAGTTATACTTTAGGTACCACAGAACACTTTACATAACCAGTCAACATAAAAATGGTTTCTTACGCAAGACACGCTAAATAGCCATTTCCTTGCCAGTTTCCAAACAAACATGTTATCATGAAAAATTCACCAGAAGTGAATGTATCTATATTAAGAAATACATTGGAACTTTTGTTTATAACCACCAGGCAGGCCTGAGCTTAACCAGAGGCCCAGAGCTGAGTTTACCCTCTGTATCTGTCTGCACCAAAACACATAATCTCCTTTTTTTAACACACCTACTCACATTCATATTTAGTGAGGTGTGCGTCTACAGTCTGTAATCCACGTGTGTGTCTCCATATGTGCAGGTTTCGTCAGCTCCAGCTAGGTACTGACAGCCGGGTTGCAGAACTGTCCAACCATGCCAAGCTGCACTCCTTCGAAGCTGAGCGCGCTCAGATGGTCAAGGAAGAGACGGCTAAGGCCCTGGCCCAGTGCCAGTTGGAGTGTGAGAAACAGCAGAAGAAACTGGAGGTACTCTAAACATAAAGACAATCTGTCATAGTGCACTCTTAATTTCTGCGTGCCTCTTCCTCATGATTTGATTTCAGCCAGTTAACATTCCTCATTATGCTTGGTTTGACGTTTAGATAGATATTAAATAATAAATAAACACTTTATGTGTGTGCATCGTATGCCATTAACTGATTCAGATTCCTTTGGTTATTCAAATTCAACATGTTCAACAGTAAGCAATAGTCTTTATAACTGGGCTCAGATTTACAAATTGTCATCTTGACTGTTTCTTAAATGAAAGTCATGTTCTACATTACTCCTCATTAACATTGTGAAAGCTAGAAAAGACAGTAATAAATTTGCTTACCTGCTGGAAACATCACATGAATGAATAAAACCAAAAATGCAAGACTGACTGACTAAATCACTGTTGTCTTCATTTGGGGAAGAGTCCATCCATAGTACTTAAATATTAATGCTCCACTCAAAAGAATATGTCTTTCCAGTCTTTATATGTCAGCACCGAAGCTCCATTCTTATCTCTGTCCACTGTAGCACACCCATTTATATAAGAAGCTAATTGAGTGCAGATTTTTTTAATGTATGGATGCACTTAGCTGAGGTCCACCTCTTCACCTGTATTTGTATTGGTTTTGACTTTGGAGTTTGTTGTTTAGCTTTGATTTTGTTTCAGTTCTTTATAAAAGTCAGGTTTAATGCTATTTTTGGGATGAAAGTCTTTTCATTTAGATTTTCTTTTCTCCTTTTTTTCTTTCACTTCTCTCTCTTTGTGAATGCTTTTGTCCACGGTTGTGAATGTGGGAAAATGGTGAATAGTAAGGATAAATCATTTATAATTACAACAACTCTGAAAGACTAATAACAGGCATTTCAGTTTAATTTTAATCTTACAAATTATCATAAAAATTGAAAACATTACAAAACATTATTATTTTAGCTAATCAGTATAGTTTTTTTTCAATTTCTTAACTTTTAAAAACAATAAAACTCAATTCAAAGCTTGCAACATGTGCGTAAATGGTAAAAGAATATGGCAGCAGTGATGATATGATTCCACCATCATTGTATTAATCTGAGAGAATGTAACATTTACATTATTATTATTCTTCAAGGACATCATTTTGTATATTTTCCAAAAACATTTTTAACAGGAAACACTGGTGTAATTTTGTCATTCACTACCTATCACCCCCTGCTCCTCTCCTTCTTCTCTCTCTCTCTCTCCTGTCCTGTTCTCAGCTCCTGACCCAGGAGTTTTACAGGCTGCAGACATCGTCAGAGAAGCGGTTGGCGGAGCTGCATGCCCAGAATGCCGAGCAGGCATCTCGGCTGGAGACATATGAAAAGCTTGAGCTAGAGTTGGACCAAGTCACCATGCAGGCTGCCGAAAGTAAGAGCTGTACTCATTACATTACACACATTACTATGAGGTCAGAAAGATAAGAGCACAAACAGACAAACTCTGGGTCCCTTAAATGCCTTGGTCTGGCATCAGAGAATGTGTGTAACAATATTATCAGATAGCATCATATTGGATTAAGAAGGCAATAATGTAAAACGGCTTTGTGATAGTGGATGGAACAGAAGTTAAGGATAATAGAAAGATGCGTAACACAACCAAATGTTACTACATGCTTGTCTCTGCCACATATAATGATCCTGAAGATGTGTTGACAGATTTGTGTTTATGTCTGTTGCCAGTTGAGAATGAAGAGGAGGCAGAGAGAGTTCTGTTCTCTTACGGCTACGGAGCCAATGTTCCCACAACAGCCAAAAGAAGACTAAAACAGAGGTACAGCACAGGATCCCTTTGACATTTCAAGGATAGGACACTTTGTGAGAGATGGCACTAAACAAACATACTGTATTCATTAAGAAATCAGCATGCAGGGCACCCTGATAGCTCACCTGGTTGAGCCCTACGTACTAAGACTGGCGACCCACCCGGCCACCACGCCCGGCATTTCTCCCCTTGGGATTTAGGTTTCGGGAAGGGAATAAATTCCACCACCCCATCCAAAGTATTAGGATACCGGGTATCAGATTTTTCACAATCCATACGCTTTGGCATGTTTCTCTCGCTCGAAAGCTTGCCAGACCTCCCGCACCTAGTTACGGTTGCTAGGCCATGATTGGCCTGTGGCGGTTTTCGGGCATGGCTTAGCAAAGGGTCAACTTGCGATGGAAGGTTTTGAGTGTGTTAACATAAAATTAAAATAATAATGATAATAATATTACAATCATAGACTAAAAATAGACTAAGAGGGTCAATCGTGTTTGTGCTATGTTGCACAGACAGCCTTACAGCCTATTTTGGTTTCACTTTTAATGACAGTGGGTTATGACTGCATGTGGACATAAAATAATCAGGCAATTAAAATAGTCAACTTATAACTTTGCTATTAAATATTCATTTTTTTAATATATAAAAAATATTAATATATAGCACAAAACCCGGAACCAGTTTCCACACATATTAGCATAATGATTTGTGTGCATCTAATGGTAACCACTATTTGGCAAGGCCACTAGCCATAATGCATTCGTTGTTGCTAAAGAAAGGCATAGACTTGTCTGAGATAGACAAAACAGTGAAACATAAATGGAAATGGGCATTGCTGTTGAAAACGGGGGAGAAAGGCAAGCCATACAGCTCATAGTGTAATAAAATGAAAATGCCAGGGGTTTGCTTTTGCGTGGTTTGCTGCGAAAAAATATGGAAGCAATGGGGAAAAGGTTTGGGAAAAAGGTTTGGGAAAAGATGGTGACCTGAAACGGGCATCAGGTGTAGCTAATCTTCACGCCCATGGTTTCAGTGCCAAAAGCCTGAAAAAGTAGCCTGTTAAAAAGGTTAACCTGTGCGTTACTGCACTTATTTTTCTGTTATACCGTTGTGTTTATCTATTGTTATTGTAAGTACCTTTTTTAGTTTGAATTTAAATTTAAAAAACTTCACTTGAAAAGTTATATATGCATTATTATTAGTAGCCCCTGAATAAAAACTGGGAAGTCTTGCAAACTTGGTTTTATAGATTTGATTTGGTGTTGAATTGCATATTAACAATTAAAAAAATCTCCCTTTTAAACACTTTTGGCCAGAAGGAATTAAATAGAGTGTGTAAAGCGGTTCTACAAAATGATTGCTGCAGTAGAGAAGAACAGCAATGGTTAGTCGTGGGATGATACTGCAGTATTGTTTTGTTCATCAGGACAAGAGAACACTCCCTTTACTTTACTGTTTACATCTTGTTGTACATTAAAAACCTATAAGGTGGGATCTGTACAGGTACAGTGCCTTGCGAAAGTATTCGGCCCCCTTGAACTTTTCAACCTTTTGACACATTTCAGGCTTCAAACATAAAGATATGAAAATTTTATTTTTTGTGAAGAATCACCAACAAGTGGGACACAATTGTGAAGTGGAACGAAATCTATTGGATATTTTAAACTTTTTTAGCAAATAAAAAACTGAAAAGTGGTGCGTGCAAAATGATTGGGCCCCCTTGCGTTAATACTTTGTAGAGCCACCTTTTGCTGCGATTAGAGCTGCAAGTCGCTTGGGGTATGTCTCTATCAGTTTTGCACATCGAGAGACTGACATTCTCGCCCATTCTTCCTTGCAAAACACCTGGAGCTCAGTGAGGTTGGATGGAGAGCGTTTGTGAACAGCAGTTTTCAGCTCTTTCCACAGATTCTCGATTGGATTCAGGTCTGGACTTTGACTTGGCCATTCTAACACCTGGATACGTTTATTTGTGAACCATTCCTTTGTGGATTTTGCTGTATGTTTAGGATCATTGTCTTGTTGGAAGATAAATCTCCGTCCCAGTTTCAGGTCTTTTGCAGACTCCAACAGGTTTTCATCCAGAATGGTCCTGTATTTGGCTGCATCCATCTTCCCCTCAATTTTAACCATCTTCCCTGTCCCTGCTGAAGAAAAGCAGGCCCAAACCATGATGCTGCCACCACCATGTTTGACAGTGGGGATGATGTGTTGAGGGTGATGAGCTGTGTTGCTTTTACGCCAAAAATATCGTTTTGCATTGTGGCCAAAAAGTTTGATTTTGGTTTCATCTGACCAGAGCACCTTCTTCCACATGTTTGGTGTGTCTCCCAGGTGGCTTGTGGGGCAAACTTTAGACAAGACTTTTTATGGATATCTTTGAGAAATGTCTTTCTTCTTGCCACTCTTCCATAAAGGCCAGATTTGTGCAGTGTACGACTGATTGTTGTCCTATGGACAGACTCTCCCACCTCAGCTGTAGTTCTCTGCAGTTCATCCAGAGTGATCATGAGCCTCTTGGCTGCATCTCTGATCAGTCTTCTCCTTGTCTGAGCTGAAAGTTTAGAGGGACGACCAGGTCTTGGTAGATTTGCAGTGGTCTGATACTCCTTCCATTTCAAAATGATCGCTTGCACAGTGCTCCTTGGGATGTTTAAAGTTTGGGAAATCTTTTTGTATCCAAATCCGGCTTTAAACTTCTCCACAACAGTATTACGGACCTGCCTGGTGTGTTCCTTAGTCTCAGGGTTCTGTTGAAAGCGCAGAGAGCATCATGAAGACCATCACAGAGCAGGTGCATTTATACAGAGACTTGATTACACACAGGAGGATTCTATTTATCACCATCAGTCATTTAGGACAACATTGGATCATTCAGAGATCCTCGCTGAACTTCTGGAGTGAGTTTGCTGCACTGAAAGTAAAGGGGGCGAATAATTTTGCACGCACCACTTTTCAGTTTTTTATTTGCTAAAAAAGTTTAAAATATTCAATAGATTTCGTTCCACTTCACAATTGTGTCCCACTTGTTGGTGATTCTTCACAAAAAAAATATCTTAAATATCTTTATGTTTGAAGCCTGAAATGTGTCAAAAGGTTGAAAAGTTCAAGGGGGCCAAATACTTTCGAAAGGCACTGTAGATGTGAACAGCTTATGACTTGGCTCGAAAAAAAGTTCAGTCAAAAGATTTTTTTTTTCCTTTAATCCCTGATTCCAACTGTTGCAGTTAATTAACTGTGGAGTAAACAATGTGGATTGGTTGGTGTTGTCATGTTTTGGAATTTCAAAAACAGTGTTTGCGTGTCGTGCAGCGTTCACCTGGCCCGCAGGGTGCTGCAGCTCGAGAGGCAGAACACGTCACTGAGGCAAGAGCTGGAGAGACACAAATCACAGACAGGACACATATCTGAAGAGGTAAACACACACACTGCATTCATGTGTGTGCCTGCCTGGGGACCATCATTAATGGGATTACGTTTACGGTAATTTAATGTAAAAAAAAAGAAGAACAAAAAGCACTGCAAGTCAGTACCTGCAACACACTTTGTCCCATTATCACAAATCAGCCACAGCAACTCAGATTAAGGTTATTTCATAGCTTCTATCAAAGCCATATGATTTATTTTTTTACCTCTTCTCTCTCTAATGACATAACATAGTCCTTATCACAGAGCCAAGCTCGGTGGCTCCTTTCTCACCCCCCACCATTTACCTCTTCACATCATCACACGACACTCTGCTGTGAAAGTCAGTGGCCAGAGCTGATCTATTCACTCTCTGAAAGACAGACTCTGCAAAACAAAACCAAGATATTAGCAGCTTGTGAGGTCGGTCACCACATATATCATCAAACACACCTCAGGATTCGTAATGAGTGTCGTCTGCTTTTTTCCCCCTAAACCTTTGGTCCAAGTTTAACAATGGACCCATCAATTTTCAGAATCTACTTTTAAAGTAAGGTTGTTTGAGTGCAGACAGTGAGAAGTTTGTCTTAGTACCTGTCACACTTGTTGGCGCAGTGTGAAAGACCGTGACGGCCACGCTCTTCACTCTTTCTAAAACTCAATATGCCAATCATTGAGGCTTTTGTTGTGTTTGGCACGACATGTGCTTTGATTTTGGGTGTGTATTTTGTCTGTGCATGACTGTGTGAAACTCGCATGTCTACTACTCGTTCCCCGATGTTTAAACTCATCCAATGAGGTTTGAAATTATGAGACCAACAGCTCTGGCAACCAGTCTGCTTGCTTCTTTCTTAATTCTATACTGGTCAGGTTTGAGAATATATAAGCCATCTTTTAACAGTCAGGTGTGACTGATTGGCACATGTGTGGAAAACCTCATTCATTGACAATGAAAGGACAGGGTAAAAAAATTATACTTTATATTCACTAGAAAGGGTGTTAACACTTAACCACCCACACAGATGTCCTGACTAATAACTATTGTCCTTAATCTCTCATCCAGTTCTACTCACTGGCTGTAAAAGTGTAACACCCTACCTTTTATATATTGCTTTGCAGATTTTAAGCATGATACTGACTATAGTATTAATGTATTCTGCTCAGTACATTCAGACTCTTATATAAGTGATCATAAAAACACTATAAAGGTTCTTTTTTGACAGTAATTCCAAGGACAAAGTCGTTGAGATAATGAATAATTATTACAATAATTTCCGCTTTATCTCTTCATACTACTACTTTTAATAAGAAGGACACAACTTAGATACGCCTTTATTAAAACATTTATTGGGTACTCAAGCTACCCCTGATGACATTAGCAATAAGGATGTCCGGGATTGTTGTTCAAGAGTCAATCATAAATTTCAGACAGAATTGCTCCATTTTATTACAATAACCACATGTAGAGTTTATTTTAAAGTGGAAATACTCCTTTACTAAGTCATGCTCAGTATAATTAACATCACAATGACAGACATCATGCATCATAGTTGCATCAATACAGCATACGTGGAAAAAATGTAGACCTGAGTCTCAGGTGAATTATGAAGTAGGGGTGAATGAATGAATGAACCCTGACATTGTGTATGTGAAGTAAATGTTTTTATAATTGCTCCAGTGTGCACATATGCGTGTTGTTCCTCAGTTGTTAACAGCCAACCAGCTGTTACAGCAGACGCAGCAGCCCTATAGCTACCTGATTGAGACGGTGAGACAAAGAGATACCCAAATCAACACGCTGAAGGAGCGTGTTACCTCGCTTGAGGATGATGTCAGGTACGTGTACAGAACACACCGTCACGAAGAGGAAACGCATCTCTCGATACATCAACACGCATTACTCTTTTTTTTCCTTCTTCAATTGTAATTAAAGTCTTCTGTCTTGCTTGCCAAACTCTTTCTTTCTTAACTTTTATGAGTTACATTTTGTATCTTGTAAATTACCCATCATGGCAGCAGGCCATACCTCCCCACCCTTAGGCGTCTCTGCTTCATCCCTGGCTCCCTTTGTTCTCATGTACTCCTCTCATACTTAGCTAATTCTGTCTTTGTGCAAAGCAGCATGAGTGCTTGCATTTGTCTATTCCCAATAAGTGAGTGTTTCACATCAGCACACATTTAGCTTCCTGGCACTGACCTAAATCTCCCCTGCCCCCCTCTGTATTTTAACCTGAGAAATATGCAAATTGAAAGTCTGCAGGTTTTCTCTTGCTGCTCACTACCACTGAGCGCTCACCTGGGGCAAGCAGCAGAGCGGAAAAAAATCCTTATAAGCTTTTCAAACCTCCCCGTCTGACAGATATATTGAAGTCTTCCTGTGGCTATGCAGCTCTATCTGTGCAACAGCAGAGACACCATTACACATTTTTGTCTAGAGTTCTCAGTGAACAATGGTGAAGCTACACAGCCGCTGTTTCAAGATTTGCATGATAATTTGCTTTAAATTACAATCGCTTGCTTGTATGTTTCACAGCCCCAGGAAAGAAAACTTGGACAGTACTGCAGAGAGTTTTCCTTACAAGATAGAAACCTAACAAACTTGTAAAAAAGAAGAAGCTTTTATATATTTATTGTTTATATATTTTTGAAATTCATAACTTGTGTGTTTAATGTATTGCTTGGCTGTTGATGGTTTTATACCAGTGATATATTCACATAACTCACTAAGCTGCTGCTGTTTAGGCAGACTTGTTTATAGTCCAGCATTTTGCTGCCCCCCCCCCCACTCCCTTAAACTACTGTTTACTTAAGTACACAGTCACACATATGAGGCAACATACCATGCCTCCACACCTGACCCCACCCTAAGGTTGGTGAAATTAAAACTCATTCTAATTAACACTGGACCTACACTGTACATAGTATATAAAGCTACTTGTCCAATCTTACAATAAAGTAATTCTATTGTCTGACAATATTATGCCTTAAAGAATCTCATAAACCACACAGGACTTACTTGTTTAACAAGTCTCACATGGCCCTATAAGGAACTTGAATAACCCACAGTAATGTTTTTCTAATAAGTCGAGATCTGCTCTCGCTCTCTTTGTCTGTTTTTGGGTGTAACCCCAGTTCTCTGAGGAAAGAACGGACTGCACTGCAACAGGTGAAAAACAATATGGCTGCCGATCTGGAGAGACTCCTCAACCATCGAGAGGTACACATGATGACAATTTCTTTCATGCTAGCTATTTGTTTTTTCCCCACTATGATGATATGTAGTTGTGACAACTGCATTCAACGCCTCCCATTCTATTCCAGTATATTTGAAATGGTGAGAAACCAGCAAAACCTTACTTTGAAAGTAAAGATTTATGAGTCAAACCAGCATGTTGCTGCACGTGATGCCTACCATACTGTACACTAGAAGACTCTGAAAAGACTAAATTCTGACACTATCTCAAATCTAAGACAAATATGTCATAATGTCATTGAGCTACGTGTTTGATTATTTTTTTGTTTTCATTTTGACATACTTTATTAATCGCACAAAGGAAATAACTTTTTTTTTTTCACTCTGTTGCACACAGGCCTGATATACACACATGCACAATGCTCAGGACCTATACATGCACAAATGAGAGATGTTAGAATGATAGGGCTGCGGCTGCCAATGGACAGGTGCCTCGAGCAGTTTGGGGTTCAGTCCCTTGCTCAAGGGCACCCAATGCCCAGGAGTTGAACTGGCACTTCTCCAGCAGCTCTTTACGGACTGAGCTAATGCCACTTTTACTGTTTACAAGCAGGTACACTTTGTTGGATGACTTGCTTCAGAAGGGTTAAATATCAGCAACTTCCCTTCTTTAGCGTTACGTGTATCACACCCATTGGTTGTTGATAGTCGGTTGTGATTTAACTTCACTACCAAGACTTAAAACTTACAATAATATCAAACACGTTTGATATTTTTGGATTGTCAATACGGGAAAAAGACTGACTCTGAATGAGTTTTATGACCACCTTACAACAAAGGATTGAGACAACGGGAGTGCGCCCCAACTTTAGTAAGACTCTCATAATTCCATTCCAGTATTGAATTTTGTCTGCGACAGTGGAATTGCTTGAAACGTGGTTTGGTGTAAGGTCAGTATAAAGATCATTTGCATCATTACTTAATCTCTCAATCCATTATTTGGTCTATAATAATATCAGAAAAAGAATTTCCACATTTTTCTTCAAATGTCTTCCTTGTCCAATTAACATCCCAAAACCTAAAATTATAATTTAAAACAAGGAAAAGCAACAAATTCTCAGATTTGTGATCGTGAAACCATTAGACCAAACAGTTGCTGGTAATTTTCTGTTGCTGTGGCTTTTGATATCCAGACAGTGCACAGTGTTGCAACACTTCCTTCAAGATTGCGTGTGCGCGTGGGAGTGTGTCCCCCCCAAGCCAGCTGTATGAAGTATGTGCCCTGTCATAGACAGCTGTTCCTCAGCTTGGCTGTTTGGGATGCCGTGTATGTGTATGTGTATGTGTATGTGTGTGTGTGTGTGTGTGTGTGTGTGTGCGTTTGTTTGTGCGTGAGAGACATGCCAGGGCTCATGTCCTCAGGAGTGATAAATAGAACCATGAAATGGCCCAGAGTCCTCGCCTCTGCCCTGCTGCCACCCCACAAACCCTTAAGCTTATTGCAAGGCCTCCCATAATTGGAGTCCAGATCAGAAAGCAGCAACAAATTCCAAAAACCTACATTTTTAAGCAAATGATTTACAAAATGTTCTAAAAAAAGTATATTATAATATTTCAATCATACAAACTATTTGCAAAACCTTTATTATGTGCATGTTTATTTCATCCCTGTTTGAATTGAAAAACGACCTGGTGAGTGATTGCTGACCTTTTAGACACTACACTCCCAGTTATTTCTCTTAAAAATTCCAGTTTATTGTTTTACCCTCGTTTTCACATCCCTATTTTCATGAACCGTGTGATTATTCAGGAGTTAGCGGTGATGAAGCAGGTCCTGATCAGCATGCGGTCCAGACAGGGAGACGCTCTAAACCTGTTGGAAACAGATTCAACTGCCATCAGGACCTCTGGTGCAGGAAAACACCAGTCCAAACGTATCGGCAGGACCACAGAAGAAGAGTCACCAAACAAACCCAAACCCACCGTGTTTGTAAGTGTCTGACTCGGCAACACCTTTTTATGAGTCACACCACCTAAACCTGCCTGGACAGAAGTTCAGACAATGGAGCACCATGGTACATTTTAATTTGAGCCTTTCACTGCAGTCAGCTGAGCAAACATATGCTGTTGTATTATACTTGAATTATGAGAAAGTCAAATAGATGAATATATCTTACAAATCCAAACTAGAGCTGCACACTTCCTTCCTTTTTAACCATCGTTTTTCCTCTTTGTTTCTTTCATTTGCAGACCAATAAAGAAGTTCCTGATTGGTACCAAAAGAAGAAACCGAAACCTAAATGAAACCATGATTTTCTGTTACTACTAGTGCTATTAATTGACACTCAGGGCTTTAACAATCTTCTTATTTTATTAAGGCTTTTCCAATGTCAACAACTTTTGAAATACAAAAGTAGAAACTGTTACTGGTGTCCGAGTGTTTTTTTGTTCTCATCCTTGGTTACATATTGTTTAGAAAGGATAAATTCCCTGCATACTGGTCCAAAACCAGAAGTATTACCTTCCACAGGGTACACATTCCAAGCCAACCGACTGCCCAAAAATTCCTCTTTCTTGGCAGTGGTCTATTTTATTAGGTCTGTCTATCATTATTTCCTCATCTTTTCCAGGTTTGCAGATACTGGTGGCTGATATACACAAGCAGAGGCTCCTTTGGGTTTAAATATAGACATAGTAGGCATACCTTTATCATTTCAGACCATGTTCTTATCGGTGTCATATTAAACTCGACCAGAAGACTGCTCTAAAGCTGTTTTTGTCCCTTTTTTAATGAGCCTACAATACTTCACAATACATCACTGTATTCCCTAGTTTGTGAAATAGTTAGAACATGCAATACATTTGAATTTCCTTAAAAAAACATGTGCATTACTTGTATGACTTATCAATTGTTTTGTACCAACTAAAATGTACCAACTAAAATGTGCGCCTGAGTTGCCATAGCAAATGGTATTTTCCACAATAAAGTGTGATTTTTTACATATTCCACATTACAAGGATGCCCTGTTAAAAGAACACATTCAAAATCTCTCAGCATCAGATATAAAGGGGCACTCCACCAATTTGCAAAGCATATGAAATTCAGTTAACTTGTTACGAGAAGTGCTGCTTAACCTGTGAGAAATGATGAATAATGTCTTTTGTGGAGGTGCTCAGGCATAATAGCCTGCATCACAAACTGGAAGTGTGGGGTTTGATTTTGTCAAAACAAAATTACATTTTAAGAAACCTATACAGTGTGTGTATGTGTGTGTGTGTGTGTGTGTGTGTGTGTATATATATATATATATATATATATATATATATATATATACACACACACACAATATATATATATATATATATATATATATATATATATATATATATATATATATATATATATATATATATATAAACACTGAAGGACAAAATAATCACAATACATGTTTGGAAAGGCTGGTTAAGGTGAATTCAACCAACACCTTTCTGGATGAATGCGGTCGGGCTGGTTCTGTGTAGGCTGTGTTTTACGACCCTGTTGTCAGTGTATTTAGATGTAGCGTAGGGCGGTGGCCATTGAATGAATGATCAAAGCCTTTTTAAAGGTTTGGTGGGCGGTGCATGTACAGTATTTACACTGTGCCGCTCCGCCCTAGAGCAGGAGATAGAAAACTGCCTGTGGGCCGGTGGAGGGATGAAACAAGTGGAAGGAGATGTACCAAACAGGCACATATTAATAACTCCACCACACGCACTACACCTCGTCGGCTCCACTTCTTTCACCCTAGGACGCTGTAGCATCCTCCTTTTTGCATAACAGGACGAGCGGTCATTTGCGGTGCTGAATCGGAGGTTCATGGCCGCGACACTCGCGATGAGCGGCGGCGGGCAGGAGGATTCCTTTTACCCGCTGCAGAAGGCGACTCTGCCCGCTGGATTCGCTCTGGAGGACTCGGCGTTGTTCGGCTTGGACTGCAAGATCACAGAAACGGACAAGACTGGACATAATGACTACACACAGGTAAACCGGTTAGAAATCCAAACGACTTTACACATTAGTGATGTATTTCTTTGAATGGGCGTGGCCGATTGGTTGTAGATCCAGGTTGTTTTTTTTAAATTGAATTTAATTCGGCCTATCTGCGTGATGTTAATCACCACTTTGTTTTACACTGTTTGCGACAATAAGCGAGCAGGCTGCGACTAGCTGGAAGCGAAACCGAGCTGCTCCGCCTGCAAACGCATTCACCGCATGCTTTCTATGCCAGCCAGTTGGCCACCAGTTGTTGGTCCCTTCTCCCCTTCTCCCCATCATACCACGCTGACAACAACTGACTCCAGCTTCGGACAGAAAGCTCCCAGCAACTCTGTCCGCAGTTAGCAGGAAACTTATGCAGCAGAGGAAAGAGTGCTTTATAGCAGCTGGTATGACCAGGAGCCTAGAAATAGCAGCCCATCCCCAGACTGCTGCTGCTGCTGCTGCTGCAGCTGAGCGGACAGGGAGGCATGGGTGTTTCCCCATTCCCTTTCATGTTGCTGTTTCATCCTCTGCTGCTGCAGGGATTCTCTAACTTTATACCTGACTTCAGATTCACAGAAATTAGACCACAAGGCATTGTTTGACTTAAAGTTGTTCACCTGTGATGCCAGTTTGAACAATAGGTTGTAGTGCGTTTTTATAACTACAGTTGTGCAAATGTTTTAATGTTTAATATAAAAAGTGCAAGATCTGATTTCCATGGCATACCTGATCCTTAACTGTTGGCCTCACAGCTGGTGGGTTTTTGAGTTCAGCCTTGCAGCCAGAGAGGGAATGTGGCAACTGCCTATTGATGACTACTTGATAAATGTTTTAGCGGTGACTGTCCTATCAAACCTTTGTCTTCTTAAAATAGCGCCTCAGAATAGTTTCATGGTGGCTCATGAAAAGCCAAGTCTGAACTGGATACATTTCATTTAAGTTTCCTAAAGATTATAAAATGAGGTGTTTCTAAACCAGACTTTATGTTTGTGTTTGTTTTTTTATTCAACAGGCAAAGTATGAGATGGACAAGTATCTCACCCCTCAGTCTCTTCCCCTTCCACCTCATGCAGACAGCCAGCAGAAGTCCCAGAGAGACAGTGCGTCAGCGCTGGATCAGTTCTTCACTGATCACACTGGGTCTCCCTACACCCTTAACATGAATCTTTACCTCCCTGACTCTGCCTACCTGAGGATGGGCTTGGGCCAACAGGTGCGGCCCTCTCAGCACCAGAATCACACAGGTCTCACTCAAATCAAAACAGAATCTGCCTCCCCGTGTTTCTCCACCAACATACAGCTGCACTGCCCCAACACGACACCGACTAGTCGCTGCAGCACATCTGGTCATGGCCCTGGCAATATTGCCATGGAAACCTCAACCATAAACATGACGTTAACAGGGTTACCGGACTTCACCAGTGTTTTTAACCAGTCAGGAGGCTGCCGCGGTGATGATTCAGTTCCACAAGTTTTCATCAAACAGGAAATGTCATCGCAGTTCGAGCAACATCCTCTCCACCACCATGACAACAGTGGCTCACTGTTTCAGCTACTAAACTCCGGCTTGGAACATCACCATGGCAATGGTATGGAAGCTCAGCAGCATCATCATCATCATCATCATCATCACCATCATCAGCAGCAGCAGATACAACACACTTCCACAATCCACACACCTTTCCATGATTTGCCGGTAGCTTCTTCTGCATCTCAACAAGAGCAGACGGCCAAGCCTGCCTACTGTGGCCTGGGTGGTGGGGCATACACACATTCTCATGCTCAGGCGCATCCCCATTTTCTCCAGCAGCCGGTTCCCTACCTGCCTCCCTCTCCCCCGAGCTCAGAGCCCGGCAGCCCTGACAGGCAGAAGGAACTGCTCCACACCATGTCCCCTCCTCCCTCATACGCAGCCACCATCGCCTCCAAGTTGGCAGGTAGCACCCCTGGACTCGGACCTGGCCCGGGACCAGGCAGCTTAGCCCTGCCCCTCGCTACAGGGCCCGTCTCGGACCCAGGCCAGGCCACAAGCCAAGCCGCAGGCCAAGCCGCAGGCCTTCCCCAAGCACCTGCCACAACCCCAGCCCCAACTCCAACTCAGACCACTGTGCCTGCCCGCTATAACCGGAGGAACAACCCAGACTTGGAGAAGCGACGGATCCACCACTGTGATTACCCAGGTTAGAACAATAACATAGCCATTGTACTGTATGTGCATGCTGATTCTTGTCACTGTTGTGTGTGTGTGTGTGTGTTTATTTTTACAAATAATTTTATTTTTACCTTTCATGTTGCTGTTTCATCTTCTGCTGCAGGGCTTTTCTATTGTTTATACCTGCCTTCATATTCACAGGAATTAGACCACAAAGCATGAACAAGGCATTGTTTGACGTAAAGTTGTTCACCTGTGATGATTGATCAATAGGCTGCTTCTTTATCTGTTGGTTCCCTGTGGTCAAGTGAATGCCTGGTCTCTCACAAAGGTCCCCTTAAGGAAAACCAGCTTTATTTTAAGACACCCGGGAATTTTGTGTTTGGAATAACTGTCCCAGGCTTAGGAGTCACAATATGTTTGACAGCCTCAGCAGAGAATTAAAATATTTTGGCAATGGAGAATATCTATCACTGCCTTTCAATTAACCGTCTGGCTTAAAAACTTTATTATCTCACCTCAAACAGCTCAGGCATTCTCAGCCGTTAGCTCTATTGCATTGTTGTGGCTTTAAAGTCACTGGGATAATTGGGGAATGAATCTGTGTGGGTGTGTTAATTAGATAGATATTCTCTTTAAATCATTTGATCTTGTTTCCCAACACGTAATTTGCATAACGCCACACTTCAGATTTTTGTCTTAGATTGGAGTTGTACGATGTGCAGCTACTTGTAGGACATGTACTGTCAACTAGCCTGTGGCAGTGTGTAAAATAGGCTTAAGTAGAACCTCCTGCAGCATGTTACCACATGTCTAACTTCTGTAAAGTCAGATGAGGCAGATTCATCATATCCACACATGGGCGCATTCACACCAAGTGTATATTAGTCACACTGCTGCAGCTGCTCATCTTCTCACATCTTTGCAATACATGATATTCAACCATGTCCTTATTTAAAGTCAAAATGAATGTGAAGAATATGTTTTTAAATAATTCAAAATATGACCTTTTTTGACATTGTACTGTGTGTAACATAATGTGCAAAAGGTTTCTTAGTCCTGAACTTAAAATATCCTGACTTCGATGTCAAACTAACAGGTGTAGTGAACCGAAGTTTTCAACAAAGCCGTATTCTGTGAGATTAATGCCATTAATGGTATGCAATTTCTTTGTAAATACACCAAATCTAAACAGTTTTAATACCAAGTGAGACTGTGTGGGTAACATTTAAACACAATCACATGTCCTTTTTGAAAATCAGAACCACAAAAACAACATTTACTATATCTCATTCCAAAATCCGCTTCTGTTTTTCATTAGTTCACATTTCTAGCATGCCATAGCTCAGTTTATTGGGTAAATACATATCTGACAAGTGAATGATTTGGATTTGGATTAAGCCTTCTGTTTGTGTTTATCTCCTGTCGTCAGGTTGCAAGAAAGTCTACACCAAGTCGTCCCATCTAAAAGCCCACCTCAGGACTCACACAGGTAAGACATTTCTCCAATTAATGCAGCTTTTTTAAACGGGGACAAGTAAAAAAACGACGCTGCCCACACAACGCGTATTTTGGTATCTGCACTGGCACCATGTTGCTAGGCAGAGTGTTGTGTTCCTGGCATGTGTGTGTAAATGTATCCTACCCCCATCCTCTGCCCAATATACTATTCCATCAAAACAGGTGGAAGTGACATACTTCTGCCAGGGGATGACTCTCCGACTATGTGGTCAGCGCTAGACGTGCAGTGCAATCTCTCTTAGTATACTGTTCAGACATCGATGTTTAAATGCTTTAATATGCTTGTGTGGCTTGGTTGCAACTATAAATATACACAACATCCGTCTGTGCAGATACAAAAATATCTTAGATCATCTTGAGCCTAATATTTCCACTTTAATCATCTGTGTGTTTATTTTCCTTTTTCTTTATTTCCATTTCTTCTCATCTTTCTTTCTATATATCTGAGTTCTTTCACATTTAGATTTGAACTATTAGTTTTGGATGAGCAAAGTCAACAAACAAGCACTTAGGTGTTGGGCTCCACTTCACTCTCCAGCTAACAAAACAAAGCTTCTGTTGATATCTACGCATTCCTCACTCATCTGGACACACACACACACAAAACTCACGCTTACCACTTCTACGATCCAGAGTTCTGTTCCTCTCGTGAATCTGAAGTGCTTGTAGAACATCGTTGTGGGTGTGCGTGCCTCACATTTCAGTTTTAGGAACATGACCCTGACAATTAGATCTTGCATCATTCATGCTGCAGGCTGATTGTGGTTATTGCAGTTATTATAGACCACAAGATGAGAACACAACATGTAAAAAGGGATGTAGCAGCAACTTCCTTATCCTCTCTGCTTTTGTCAGTCTCGCTTAGTTATTTTCTCTCCTATCCCTTTCATCCATCTAATCCTCCTCTTCTCTTCTTTGTGCCATCCTTTCAGCTTCAACCCCCTTCCATTTCTATCTTTGTCTGTTACTCATTCTACTTCTCTTATTCAGCTGCTTCAATGCACGCTTACACACTCCTAGACACACACACACACACACACACACACACACCTGTCAGTAATCTGTATGAGATGATTCCTAATGCGTTTGGGTCCCCTCGGGAGTTCCCACTCTAATCTCCATCAACATCCATTACCCTGATTGTTTGTGTTTTTGTGTGTGTCTGTTTGTGTGTGTGTGTGTGTGTGTGTGTGTGTGTGTGTGTGTGCACTCGTGCGCGTGTGCGTGTGCGCGCATGCGTGCACATGCGCATAGGTACATGTGTTTGTGAGAATTGAACACTCCTCCCAGTTCACTCTTCTCCGTCTTTTCATAGTCTCTCCTCATTGTGTTCAGTTTCAGGTGTGTGTTTATGTTTGGGGACGATGTGGTTAATCTGCGTCTTAGCAACGCTGCAGAACTTGCTGTGCTTGTTTAAAGGGTTGGTTCACTTAAAGGTCCCATGGCATGAACATTTCATTTCCTGAGGTTTTTTAACATTAATATGCATTCCCCCATCCTGCCTATGATCCCCTAGTGACTAGAAATGGCAATAGGTGTAAACCCGAGCCCTGGGTATCCTGCTCTGCTTTTGAGAAAATGAAAGCCCAAATGGGTCGATCTGGAATCTTGCTCCTTATGTGGTCATAAGGAACAAGGTTACCTCCCCTTTCTCTGCTTTGCCTGCCCAGAGAAATTGGCCCGGCCAAGAGAAAGAGAGAGACATCATGGCTTTCAAACAAGCAAAGTGGCAGTTGTTCAAGGCCACACCCTCACCCCTTTGGGCTGTAATGTCCTCATGTTGTTTTTAATGCCACAAATTAAATTCCATTCACCTCCGTTTTGGCAGGAATGTCTTAGGCAGATATTTCAAAACATGGACCAATAAAACCAAAATGATCTGCATAGATAGATACCACTGGGTGAACAAATCTTTAAGCTCACCATTGGGCTACTGTAACTGGGTTAGTGGTTGTGCATCACAGGTTGGGCAATTGGGCCTAAGACGGAGCCAAGAATAAAGGAAAGAGAACACAGCTGGGGCTGCAGCTGAACAGTATTGGAATGACAGAAAACAAACATACCTCAACTGTCAAAGAGAAATGCACTGAGGCAAAGGCAGACAATACAGACAAGTCGGCTGTGGGAAAATTATGCAGCCTTACTGCTTGATAAATACTTGTGACAGCATTATGACTGTATATGGACTTTACAGTAAAGCCTGTTTTCCCCGTTCCTCCACCCAACTGTATGAATCATGTAACTCATGTTTTAATAATAAATAGTGTCTTATAATTACATATTGACACACCTTCAGAGAGCAGCACACTCATTTAGACTTTTTCTTGTCTCCCGTCTGGCAGGTGAGAAGCCGTACAGGTGCACGTGGGACAGCTGTGACTGGCGTTTTGCTCGTTCGGATGAGCTGACGCGTCATTTCCGGAAGCACACGGGCGCCAAACCCTTCCAGTGCGCCGTCTGCTCCCGCTCCTTTTCCCGATCTGACCACCTCGCCTTGCACATGAAGAGACACCAGAACTAGCAGCGATTGTGCACACACACATGCACACATGTATGCAAGCATGCACGCACGCACGCACACATACACACACACACACACACACACACACACACACACACACACACACACACCCAGCTGCCTGATGACACTACAGCTGCTCCTGGTGCTGCTATCATGTGCTGAAATGGTACGACAGCCTAACAAACGCGTTGGTCTTAACCCAGAGTTTGATTGATTGATTCGGAGGTTGTAAAGTAGAAACATAATGGCCAGGTGAAGCACTTGGTCCCTTAACCTCCAGTTATACTTGGTATAGATTTATTTAGATGAATACAAGGAGAAAAAAGAAAAGAAAATGGTAGTTCCAAATGTTTCCAGTCCATTTAGACTCTTTAGTGTGACTGGAATGAAAGCACTTACCACTCAAAACTTGTAAACTTTATGTCTCTGTCCTAACATAGAACTGGCTTTTTATTGTTTTCTTTTATAAAGGGGAAGCTTTGTGTGTATATATATATATATATATATATATATATATACACCTTTTTTTTTTAACCAAATCCTTTGGTTTGCACTAGCATTTGTAATTTAAGTCTGAGCCTTTTTGGCCCATGCATCTCATTCACCACTGGAACAATCTTTATCACTACTGGACTGAATCTATGTGAACGTCACACAAATTATTGCTGTTCAGATATTAAAAATTGAAGGCATTTATACTCTGGAGAGGGGGAATAAACGAGGGAGGGGTGGAGATGAAAAGAGAGAGAGATAGATTTTTGTTTTCAGAGAAAGGAAATCTGAGGACGACTGAGAAACAGGAAGGTGGATGGTTGCTAAAGAGCAGCAATTAGGTGATGAATTATTCATGTTGTCTTTTCTAGCCAGAGAAATGTAAGCAGAACCCATAAACATATTAGAATTCATTCAGTTAAAACATAATTGACAATTTGATGCACAAGCTTCAATTAAGCGTCTTCAAAATACAATTATTGTACATCTATCTCATGCAGCCTTTATTTTAAAAACCAATCTTTAAAATGTTTTAACCAAAGTATCATCTTCATCAACCAACACCTTATTAAGTGCCTCCTTCTCGGATTTATGTTTTTGTTCAGTGGTAATAGAGCTATGATCAATGTAGACGGTCCTTTTAAACACACGTGGTGCTTTTTTTTATTTCTTAATCTATTGAAATCGCTAGAAAAAAAGGGAATTTCTTTTTAAATTACAAGGTTTAATCAATCATTCAATGTGATTTAACAGCTCGGCTCAAGCCACTTCACAAACCTTTTATAATTAAAATGACAGTCAGTCCTTTCTCTGAGGGTTTTCACTCTGTACACAACTAACTTGCAATTTGGCTCTATCAGTCAATCGAACATGGACATACATTGTGTTAAAGGATAAGTTCACATTTTTTTCAGGTCTTTCTTAAAACATCATGCCCTTCTTAAAAGTGCAATTCGAGAGTTATTGGTTGATGCAGGTGTTCCTCAAGCGATCTCTGCATAAAACGTTTTGAAAAAGTAGTACGTCTGATAGTAAGACAGTAAGTTTGATTTTAGTATCAGCTTATAATAACTTTGGTTGAACTCATGAACTGCATGAAAGAAGTGGATGTAGCCACCGTGATGTCACCCATTGGTTTATGGATTACTGTTTTGAAGTCTCGAGTTTGGCATTTTGGTCATTGCCATCTTGGTTTGTTGGAGTTGTCAGCTAGCACTAGCTAGGCTGCTTGTTTAACTAAGTGCATCCATAATTCACGTAGGTGTGATATGGATGATAATGGGATGCTAATTTAGGCTTAGTAATAATTTTAATAATAATAATATTACGTGCAGGTTAAAGGTATTGGCGTCTCTTTTCAGGCCCAGATGCTACATCTATTTCTTTTATGCAGTCTATGGTTGAACTTTAGAATACATTTTTCCACAGAACAGCGATTTTGCATTGAAATCGTTCTTGGAACGTATCTTGTCACTGTCACTATGGACGAGAGGAACAATCACATCCTTTAAAAACTTCTTTAGTATACATATTGACATGAGAGTAGGCCTTGTGTTTTAAGACAGACTTGAAAAAATGTGATGTTCACTTAAATGTCCATTTTGATGGTGTGATTTAGCTTGCGTATATAACTGTATTTGTTCATTCACTGCAGGTAGCATTAAGATAATATAGCACTGTAATGTATCATGGTAAATCTGACTATTTATTTGATTGTGTAGAAGTGGGGGTTGTATTAGATCAACCGTCTTTCTCCCCAGCAAAAATGCCTTAATGTAAATATATGCACTGTAAATAACTGTTGATTTTTCCTCTTTTGTTATTATTTTGTAAACAAAAGGGCAAAAAGGAAGATGCCCTGCATCCAAAAATATTTGAGCCTTTTTGTTTTCTTAATTTTTTTTTTTTGTCAAAGATATTTTGATGCCATTGTTTTATATATTGTCCTTCCAACAATGTTTTTTGTAGATTTGATTTCTTCCTAGGTAAACGTTCCAAAGACAAAAGTTGTTTTTTTCTTCAACTGAGTGAAACCGATCCTAATAAAGTCAACTGACACTTTTACAAATGTGCACTTGTGCGGAAGTTAATGGGGAAGATTTCTTCTTTTACCTACTAACAATACCGGAATTTCAGGGCTTATAGGTGTGATCAAAGTATATGGTACATTTAGTTTATTGTCCATGAGGTTTTATTAAAGCAAATGTGAGAAAGCCATGCTGTGCTGATAGAGAGTGGTGTCTGTGGTACATTAAAACACACCTTTTCAATGCCTAAATAAAACAAATGAGACATAACCACACTTTAATCTCTTAAAATCTAGACATTGTTTCTGTGGAAGTGCTGATCCTCTGTGTTTGAAATTTGAACATGCTTAAAAGTTAAGTTTCACCAGAAGGAGATAAGAAAGGAAGATGTGGAGGAGAGGCCAAGTGTTCTCGTCCGGGACCTGCAAGTAACCTGCAGCACCCTTGCTGATCAACAAACAATGGTCCTTTGATGTCCCAGCAAGAGACAATGGACAAGAAAATAAATTTGACCAGCACTCGGGGATCAGAGGGGAATCTCACTGCATTGAAATGGACTCACACACACACACACACACACACACACACCAACCATATGTTCTTGATTTAAGTCATAACTGTGACCCAGGGTCTCTGTTGTAATCTACCTCAGATGTCAGAAAAGAGGGAGGTGGAGAGGAGGGAGTGAAAGAAGTGAAATGCAGAACAATCTAAACAAAAGAATCTCTGGGGGGACCCAATCAACCACTTCCGTCCTCCTACATCTCCTCTCATTCTCCTCCTCCGCTTTTCTGATTTAATTTCATTTTCTCTCTTTGTCTTTCCACACACCGTATCCCCCCTCTCCTCCCCGGTGGAAAGTATTGTATGAAAGTCCAGGGGCGCAGCTTCATGGGTCAGAGTGGAGACTGTTCTCATAACCTGCTCCTCTCCTCACTGTTTCCCCCTTTTTTATAATGCACCTCGTCTCCCTTTAGTCCTCTCCGCTCCCTTATTTTCCTCTACCTAAAACTCAAGAGGGGGGATTTTCTTTTCTCTTCTTTCTTTTCTTATCTTAACTTGATTCCCTCTCTTGTTAAGTCTTCCATATACTTGCAGGTGTATTTCTGAGTGTAAGAATATTAAAATCTTACACACACACACACACACACACACACACACACACAAACACACACACAGACAGTGGTGATGAGTGAGTGGGAGCTACCGGTTCATGTTTTGGATCAACTAAATTAATGTCACACATCTGGAAGAAGGCTCCTGCCTGCTCCACCCTCTGCTGTGCTGCGTTGGTGTGATTCCCAGTTTCCCTTTGTGTGTGCATGTGTTTGTGTGTGTGTATGTAGGTATAATGTTTCCAGTGCTCCTCTCTTGGAACAGACCACCCACTCAGAAGACCAATAGAAGGACTACGGGGAGCCCGGACACACACACACACACACACACACACACACACACACACACACATAGCTCCCTCCAAAGTCAACCATTCCCAATATTCTCAGAATAGAACATGTTATCAGAGATTATAGAGATACCACAACAGCTGACATGCTATCAAAAAGTTAAAAAGATAATATCAAATATCGAGAGGGGTTTCATTCCAAGACACTATGTTCATTTTCAAAAATGTAGCCTCAGGTGAACTCAGTAGTTGGGAAATGTTAAAGGTTTGAAATCAAATATCCGAGCCTCATCACTATGGCTTCTGTAACCGTCTCTATAAGGGACTTACCTTTTAATCTTCCACAGAGAACTGCTATAGGGGAGTTGCTGTGAGGACAAACACTGGAGGGTAACCCAGAGCTCAATCTGAGCCAGTGACATTTTGGGGTGCTGTGGCTCAGCAGGTTTGTCCACTGTTCGCAGGGTTGGCAGTTTGATCTCTGGCTCCGCCTGCCCACGTGCCAAAGTGTCCTTGAGCACAACACTGAACCCCACAATGGTGAGGCCACGCTGCCACATAAACTAAGGTCTGCTACAACAGTGTCTTATAATATTTAGGTTTAAAATGTGTGGTTAACAGGGTAAAACTTCTATTTCAAAATCAGTATTAGTATTCCTTTTATTAATCATGAATCTAATCTAATGTAATGTAATGTTAATATAAATAATACTTTGTGATCTTAAACGTTTTTACCTTCTTATCTTATATGTTCTTATCTTATCTCATGTTTTTGTTTTGCTTTTTATTTTGAAGTACACTGAGTAATAAGTAATAATAAACTTGATATGAATAGGCAAGTGCCTTGCATGGAAGCTAATTGTGTGTGTGTGTGTGTGTTTGTGAATGGGTGAATTAGAGTAGTAAAGCACTTTGGATAAAAGCGCTACATAAATCCAGCAACATTAGCCTCAACTAAAGATGAATTATTTACTCTACAAGTGGGGCAACTGGAACCATTGCCCCAGACCCCCAGGGGCCCCAGGATCAATTAGTTGGTGTGGTTTGATTAATTGCTGATTTGTTTGAAAGTATGCAACACCACAAAAATATAGTAAAATAATGAGGATCTTAAGGTTTGAAGATGTTTACCTAATCATAATCCTTTCTTGTTGAACTCTAGTTTTACTGCAACGCCTTGTTGGACTGGTCATTACAAACCTTTTTTTGTTATTATTCTAGCAGAGATCCTTAAAGTGTACATATACCAAGCATGTCAGGATGCATTTTAGGTATTTTGGGCTTTTACCCAGTGTGAACATCATATATGATACAGTCACAGAGAGTGGACGAAAGTGATATTTTTTCTATATTAAAGTGAAAAAATAAGAAATATATGTTACAGAGAACCTTTATTATTTCAGTTGATATTATGCTTAAATGGTTGATATTTCTTTCCATACATGTGTTGATATTATAACAAACTAACTGGAACACAGCAATCCTCCCTTGGTCAGGTTGCATTCCAGGGGTTCTGCTTGGTTTGTGAGTCTCAAGCAATCAAACAAGGCTGGCTCACATAGTCTGCCATGTGCTCTGTACCTGATGAGTACTTAAAAGCAACAAGATACATATACATAATTTACAGAGTTTGGGAGGAAGGTATCTTAGTTTTAGAAACTGTTTTCAGGGATTTTTGTTCTCTGTGCTCGTTGATGGCTATTTCCACAGTTAGAAAAAAAAGGGCCCATGGTTCATTTCTGTAACCCAGCAGGTTGATCCCTCCCTGACATTAACATCATTATGTAGAGGTGACAGCTGATAACAAATTCAGAGTCAGCATCAAGCTATTGTACAGATACAAAGGGGTCAGCAGGAAGTACCTCAGCTGAAATACACTCTCAGCAAAATAAAGATTTCATAATCTCATTTCAATATTAAATAGTTGAAATAATAACCCGAAGAGCAAAATATATTCCTAAGCAATTTCATCTGCTGCTTTAAAGGGCAAAGTCTTGTTTTATTCACAATCCCATGTTTATATTAATGTATTTTTTCAAGATCAAATTATTTGTCACAGCCTGACCACGTCAAACACAACAATGTAATATCAGTTGTCAAGGAGTTTTAACATCACTCTGCTGTGGCTAGTAAGAAAAAGATGACAAATCTCGCAAACCATAAACCAAGATTATAGTCTTAGTCACAGTTCCTGATGAAGCCAACATTCTGGTAATAATTGAACTACTTGTGTGTGCAACTCTTGCATCTGTTATGATAGCCTTGAGCCACCCAAAGCTACAGAACAGTTGCTCCTTGGGAAGGTTCCTCTGTTTGTAAAGTGAGTTCAAAGGACAAACCCATTAGGCTTCCCTCCAAATCAGACACATCTTTGCACCTGCTAAACACTCAGGGTGACACCCTGCATTAGCCATTAAGAGGATACAACAAAACCCTTTTGATTTCACACATGAAGTATGGAATTGGATGCCTATTTGTAAGTTCATATCATGATTTGTGAGAAGAGAAAAGGGTCTGCAGGCCATATATCGTCCATATGTACATACACTTCATCAAAGCTGTTTGCTTACAGTTAACTCCTTGAGTATTGGACTGTGCTGAACGCCTCCCTGTCCAAACAGCTGATAGTTTCCGCTTTTCTTCTCACATGTTTTATGGTTTCATGGTGGCCGGCAATGAAGCACATGTGGTCACTGTTAGGTTAGTCATACTGTCTTATAATTGGAAGCACACAGATTCAGTCCAACATGACAGTGAGTTGTGAGACTCACTCACTCATATCAACAGTAATAAATCTTGACTGAAATGTAACTCTCTACTGCATTCATTTTGTTTTTTGTGGGTGGATGATGTAGGTTTCGATCATGGAAACAAGCAACACATGCATTGGATATGCATATGGTCCCTTGTTTCTTTATGTAACAGTTCAGTATTTTTTTCCAAATATATTTTATGAACCACAGTCTTCATTTTCTGATTCTAATTCCATGTTGAACCTTAGTACGCACATGCTTTTGGTCATGAAACAGAGACGGAAATCCCATTTTTTAACCTGTTCTGTAACTGCACAACATTAGCTTGAGGCAACAAATGGAAAATCACAAGTTAGGAATATATAGGCTATGAAAATAAGATTGTTCTCAAAACCATCAGTTATAGCTTTGTTTGGGATCCATGCCCATAGTTGTCTTGATTTAAAAGTCTAATTGATGTTAACCTTTTCAGGCACAGCGCCACATGTGGCTCTGCCTTATCCCTAAAGTGTTCCCACCACAAAATGCCACATTACACCCCTTCACCTCCTCATTTGATTAATCAGAACCTTGTCATCAGCCATCACATAATGTAAAGCATCAAATGTTTATAAGTGGGAGAGTGTGAGGGTCAAAAAGACTTTCTGTTGACTGAGGGAAATGATATGCAGTTGAGGGTCAATGACTTGTCATGACACTGATGACTAATTGTGCTTTCTTGTGTTATTCAAGAAATCAATTAGTTCTGTTTCAATATAAATCTTCATGGAGAAACCTTTAGTTATTCCCGTAACAAAAACCCATAGTACAGTCACTGTACAATAGCATCATTGTTACGTTTTTCTTTTTTTAAGTATTTATAATACTGATTGCTCCATCTTTGGAAGATAAACCCAAATATTCAAAGTCCCAACGAGACTATCTGACATACGTACCATGTATTTCTATTGAAACATTATGCTCAGGCAGGACATAAATCAGACAGTATTTACAATTATGCACCAGTGGAAAACTGAGGTAGTCATGTTCCAGGAGAGGTGGAGGGTCAGGACTTGTGATGGTTTTATTGCTGGGACTTTTTAATTCTCACAACTGACCCATTGTTTTCCAGGAAGTAGAAAGCAATGCTATTTTGTTACATGAAAAATACAAAGCAATAAAATATACTTATATATGTATAAATGCATACGATGTGTTGTGTCATTTAGTTTTATTGTAATTGTAAAGTCGCTATTTAACTTATTGGTTTGCTTTTAATGTAAAATCTCTTTTTAGTATTATATATTTAGTTTTTGCAGTCATTACTGGTCAAACTGGTCACTCAACACTATTACTGGGACATGAATCATTTTCAACTTTATTACCAAGCTGCAGGAAATTAGGTTTGCTAAACACAAGAAAACGCAACAATGACAATTTGACATCAATCCAGGAATGAACCCCATGTCTGGGGTTGGTATGTTCCCCCAGTCTGTGAGGGTTTACAACACATGCAGGTTGCTAACTAATTAACTAACTAACTCACTCACTCACTCACTCACTCACTCACTCACTCACTCACTCACTCACTCACTCACTCAATGAACAAATGAACAAACTAACTAACAAACAATCTAACTAACTTACTCAGTCAGTCACTTACTCACTCTCTCACTCACTCACTAACGAACAAACTAACTAACTAACTAACTAACTAACTAACTAACTAACTAACTAACTAACTAACTAACTCCACTTACTCACTCACTCACTCACTCACTCACTCACTCAATGAACAAATGAACAAACTAACTAACAAACAATCTAACTAACTTACTCAGTCAGTCACTTACTCACTCTCTCACTCACTAACGAACAAACTAACTAACTAACTAACTAACTAACTAACTAACTAACTAACTCACTTACTCACTCACTCACTCACTCACTCACTCACTCACTCACTCACTCACTCACTCACTCACTCACTCACTAGAGATACATATCCATACTGATAGCCCACATTATATCCAGTAATACCACTAGTGCTGAATGGTGGAATTGGACGTTGTCCCAAACAACTTGAAAATTCCGCACCATTTGCTCCTGATCCCCCTGCGGAAAGAGGATTTCATTGAGGAGGTTTAAAAAATGTTGGAGCCTTACTGTGTTGTATGGTCCCAAGACAGCATTGCGTGCCACAACACCAGTTGTAGAAATTGTGGCACAGAGAGTGATGATGCCTCCTAGTTGTCCAGGGACATTGACTGTAGCACGATGGCCAATCACATTTCTCCCTCTTCTCTTTTTTTTGTGAAGATTGAAGCCTGCTTCATCAATGTACAGGTACTCATAATGAGTTGCACTGCTATCCAACTCCAAGATTCTCTAGAGTAAAAAGAACACAAGGTACAATACAGTAAGTCAGTGTTTTACAGTAATGGCATTGATTGCAAGCAATACTACTGTGAAAGTGTTGCTGAAGTTTGAGTTCACACTTTGAAGCAGCAGTATACATAGATGTACCTAAATCTTTTTACTTACAGTAGCATGGAATAGTTTATGGACACATGCTTAAAATTCAGGAAGAATATATCTTTGTGTTGACAGTAAAAGTGCAGTAATTGGGTTGCACATACTTGAACAAACTGGAATCGCAACTCCTTCACTCTAACGGAGTTCCTCTCAAAGGGCACTGTAGGGCACTTGTATACTTGCTTCATTCGGATTGCAGTTCTCCTTAGAACACGATCAATTGTGCAGAGACTGCATTGGTAGATATTGTGGAACAGTTGATTTGCCTGTGTTATTCTTGGCTGCATTTCTTTGAGGCGGAGTTGGTTGTTCTGGACCACCATGTCAACAATGGCATACTCTTGTTCAATTGAAAGAAGTCTTGTTCATCTACCTGAATGTTCTCTAACTTTAATTCGGAAAAATGTTAGGACAAGCAGGAACATTTACTGTAGAAATCTAGACCTATGTCAAACAAGACTATATGGACTCTCATTGTAGAAGTAGAATGATATACAGTAGTTACGTACTGGTTTTCCCTCTGAAATGTGCATACAAAGTGTACAGATCACTGTGTTAAATGTTTTGAGAGCAGTTATCTGAGTTTGGAGAAATGTACCAAATTGATTGAGAAAAACTGTAAAATGGAAGGAAAAATGTTTCTATATGCAACAAACTGAGAGAATCTGGTATTAATGACCCTTTGGTGGGACTGGTGACAACCCACCAACACGACATGTACAACCTGTGTAGAGGTACAGTTGATAGCCTGAATATGTTTTAATGGGTGCAAGTAAAATTGTTGGGGAAAAGTGATTGAAGGAGAGTGCAAAAGAGACTTGACTTACATTTAAAAGACGTATCAATGGGCTTTTCCGTTACAGGAGACTGCATAACTGTCAGGCACACATACAACACACACACACACACACACACACACACACACACACACACACACACACAGAAAGACATGTAGTCTCTTGTAGCTAATGCAAAAGCACATAATTCTCTATGTGAATAGATGTTACATAATGAAAAGAAGTTCCTTTTGCTTGTCCTAACCTGTTTGACCAGATACTACCTTGTGTATGTGTGTGTGTGAGTACTACACACGTCAAACAGGTTGTAAAGTTTTGTGGGTGGACAACCATGCTAGATCTGCTTCATACAAATAATCAGTCTTCTCTTCCCCTTCTCATTATCCCCCTCCTTCCCTTATCCTCTCTTCCGATGAGATAAAACATTATCCTATTATATGACGAAGGCCTCTCTCATGCCTGAATCCCCCTGCTGCAGCCAAAATATCCCCTAACACCTACACACAGTCACTGAACACATGACTGAAGCACACACACAAGTAAGGAGGCTAAGAATCACACATCCCCTACCTCGCTGCCCCCTCCTCCCTCTCCTTTCTCTCCCCTTTCTTCTTCAGCAGCTGCGCGTCATATTAACTGTTCTCTATGAAACCTGGTATTCATAACTGCTAGTCATGATTCCACCCTCGAGTCCTACAAACATCATAATAGTAATAGTTTAATCTGTATGGTCTTGACCCTGTCCTGTTGTTTAGATGTGACCTGAGTGGGAGACAGGCTCCCTCAGCACACGCACGCACGCACACACACACACACACACACACACACACACACACACACACACACACACACACTACAGCTTGGAGCTGTAGAAAGCAAAGAAATGGTGAGTCTGACCTCTTGTAGATCTATCTATCTATCTATCTATCTATCTATCTATCTATCTATCTATCTATCTATCTATCTATCTATCTATCTCATGCAGAGAAAAAATGGTGAGTCATGGATGAGCAACCACCAGGAAACATGACAAAGAGGTGTTAGATCCCCTCATACACACACACACACACACACACACGCACGCAGGCACGCACGCACGCACACACACACATAGACACGCGCATGCCACCTGACTGGAAAAAGACTACATGCAGTCTGCAGAGTTTCTCGACACCTTTGTGTAAAGAAGAACTCATTATTATAGAGAACTAATTAGCGTTACCCCCCTGCCTGTGTCAAGAGTCCACTCACTGCCTTATCTAGATAGGTTTCTTAAGGGCTGTGTTTGTAAATTCATATTTCATGTCAAACTGATTAGCTGCCATTTACCAAACTATTCTTCTCAAGGCACATGTACTGGGCAGCAGCCAGAGTATAAATAGAAATTACTGTAGTTAATCATTGTACATATTCAGCTCCTTTCTTTGACTTACATTTAGTTATGATCAGTTTTGTACTATTGTCGCAACTATGTGGTTGTGGTTTCACAACTCTTAGTACAAAACTTTAAATTCATCACACTTGTAACACAACCAATCTTTCATTTACAGTTAATTACATTTAATGACATTTTTTCGAATGCTAAACCACAGTGGCACAACTGGATTCACATGTGCAAAACTCCAACTACAGTCTGCCCAGCAGCAGTTCAGGTGGACCAAATTCAAATTTTTTTTTTCATTGCTTTAACACATTTTTTAAACTCTACACATTTTGCCCATGGCTTTAACCACATCCTGCAAAACACTGTGGATTTACAGCACTTTGCTCAAATGCTAGCACACTGCTGTCAAAACTGTTAACCACTCATTCGAAATAGATTAAATCTCAATCTGGTGTCTATCAAACACTGCTCATTGCAATTTTAGCTGAAAGCCTAAGCAGGTGTCTTGTTTTAAACTAGTTAGTGAACATATACGGTATTTACATAGAGAAAGCTCAGAAAGCCTTATTTTATTCAATCATCAAATAAGAATTACAGTAAACAATTATACACTGTACCGTTTGAGAAAAAACTGATAAAAAAGCAAAGATACCAATATGTCAAGGTAAGATGTCTGAGGTTACATATACAGCTATAAAAAGAAATGTGCAAAACCATTTATCTTTACAATAGTAAAACTTGGTTCTTACTGTTTTTCAGAAAGTAATGGAGGTGAAAGCAATGTCTACACCACACTCATTTGTATTTAGACAGGATGCAGACATCCAATGTGATGAAGAACACTTGCTGCATGATGCTGGAGAGATGCAGGATTAGTTACACTATTCAGTCTTTTTCTTTCTTTCTTGTTTACCTTACATAAAATTGGTACATTGTAAAATCTATATATATATTTTTTAAAGAAACTATTGAGTAGTGTGAGTCACTCAAATTGTTCAAACTTAAAGATGAGAAAGTTTGTAATTTCCGTATTGGTGTTTGATGCTAGTGGTTTTACTCTCAGTGTGTTCTGAGTGACAGTGTGTGTTATTTAGATAAGGATCGTTTCCCTGCACTGAACCTGTTTTGAGATGTGTGTTAAGAGTTGTGTTGCTTGGAATGAGTTTTGCAGGAGATGAGAACTGTTTAGCTCAGGAGACTGTCGGTAGTGCAGACTGTAGTTAGAGTTTTGCACATCTGGCTTCAGTTGTGCCCAGTGTCATTTAGCAATAAAAAAAAAACTACTTTAACACTTTCCAATGTGGATTTATTTGTAAACATCTCTTGCCACACAACCATTGATTAAATATATAATAATTATGTTTACTTTATTAATCCTACAAGGGGAAATTACAATTTACACTCTGTTGTTATTACACACACACCTGAATTACACACACATGCTCAGTACCTACACATGCAATAACAGAGAGATGTCAGAGTGGGGGGCATCCCATGGAAAGGCGCCCCAAGCAGTTGGCACCTTGGCAGTGCCGAGGAGGTGAACTGGCACCTCTCCAGCTACCAGTCCACCACCATACTTTGGTCTGTATGTGGACTTGATCCAGCGACCCTCCGGTTCCCAACTCAACTCCCTAAAATTAATGAAAACACATGGTTTAAGGATAAATACATACCCACCCAAACAAAAAACTCACATTGATAAAATTAGCCTTTCAAAAATGGATAATTGCATGCAATGGTGCCTCTTCTCACAGGTGACAGCTCATGACACGACTCTGACCTCAAAAAGCAAGATATCAAAAGAAAACCATAAATATAATTATTACCCTAGTGTTGCTCAGAACGCTGATTACAACATAATGACATATCGTAGAGGTGTGTGTGTGTGTGCGTGTGTGTAAGTGTGTAAGTGTGCAGAGTTAAGAGCTTGATTGAAAGAGTGTGGGCTGAGAATGTCATAACCTTGCACACATAGGATGGGTGGAGACTCCAGACATTGTGGAGACAGAGGTTATAAACTTGGGAAACTCGATTGTTAGTCAGCTTTTACAGTATATTTCAGATAAGTAATGTTTTACAATATCGCCACATGTCTGAGTGTTGTTTGCATGGAGATGGTGTGCTTATTACCGATATTTATAGCATTGGCATTACAAGTGGTGACTAAGGAGCTGATATAGCAATGTAGCATTTTAATCCAATGATTGTAGAATATATCTTACGTCTTAACTATCACTTACTCAGTTTTACAGTTTTCTCCTGTTTTCATGTTGGTAAAATAGATTAGCTTGATCGAGACTACAAGCTGAAATGCATTGGTTTCAATAATATATTGGAAATAGGTGACGTTGTGCCAGTAAATCCCACTCTTCATAATCGCTTCATAATGCAATGTATTTCTCCTGTTCCCTCTGATAAAGAAATGCATGTCTTGTGTGTGTTGTCTTTCCGTCCACCATGGATACGTCCACGATTTTGGTGTTTAAGTTGCTTTATTTCAAAGTTTCAAGGTTTCTGTGTGGGTTTTTTTCAACGTCACATTTTTCCACATTTTTTATGGCTTTTTCCCAATGTTTTTGTGACTTTTTCAATGCTTTTTCTGAAGTTTGGAGGCCTTTATTCAGTGTTTTCACAGTTCTTTCACAGTTTTTGTTGCTTTTCCAAATTTCTTTTTTTTTACATTTGCAGCCCTTATTTCGACGTCCCATATTTTCTGTTATAAAGAAACCTTGAAAACGGGTCAAATTTGACCCGAGGACAACATGAGGGTTAAAACTCAAACTGTAGTTTTCACACAACAGTGAATATTTGTCTGAACAAAGATTTACAAGACAATACAATATTTGCCTTGATGACATATTATCACTCCAGCACTGTCCTTAAGTACAATCTTAAGTTACTTGTATATTACTTCAGTAACTCCATTTTATGCTACTTCATACTTCTACATTTTGTAGTTAAATGTTGTAATTTTAACTGCAGTGCATTTATCGTACAGCTTTAGTTACTTTGCAGGTTTAAATCATTGACACAAAACATAATAAACAAAACAAATCTGATAATAAAAATGGTATATATTTAACTCACATCATGTTCAACCACTACAGTATATATAGCCGATAAAGGGTTTTATTCTTTTGTTTGGCATTAATATCTGCGTATACAGAAAGCCCTGTAATCTGACTGTTATATCATAGTTTTCCTACCTGGTGAAGGAACAGCATTCCCACAATTAGTGCCACCATCTCCCATTGCAACAATTAAGTAATTCTTACATAAATCCATAATCCAATACGTAATATAATATGTATGATTCTGAAGAGGGACATTCTGCATAACAGCATTTTTATTTTTTGTAGTTTTACTTAAGTAGAATTTCAAATGCAGGACTTTTACTTGTTGTAAGAATAAGAGTATTTCTACACTGTGGTATTGCTACTTTTACTTAAGTGAAACACTGGATGGAATACTTTTCCACCACTGTTTATTGCCACTGCCACTGTTTATTTGTAATTGGAACTGACACAACCTGAGTGTATATATATATATATATATATATATATATATATATATATATATATATATATATTCAGAATCTATTTCCCGATAAGAAGTGCATTTATTTTGCAGTTCATCTTTATGTCTGTTCTATTCTTTATCTGTCTCCATTGAGCTCAGCAGAGCTGCTTTATTGGCATGATGCTGTGATCCCATATAGTGCAATGATAGGACATAATCAGTTCCACTTACTGCAAATTATAACAATCAAATGAGAACCAGTTAACTATTTACAATGTTAGTCAGTACTGATGCCCATTTCCCCTTATGTGTGATTATGTGTGTCTGTCTGTCTACTGGGCTCTCCATTGATCAGGCATCTCCTCTTAGTACTCAGCTGTTTGCTATTACGTGACTTCTCCACAAGTCTCTCTGTTCTGTAGGAATCATTATAAGTTTTCCTTCAGGCATGAGAGACAACAGGGCTGCCAGTCAGGCCTGCTTCATTCTTCATCACTTGCCCTTCATTCTCTCTTGCGCTCACGCGCACACATGCGTACATACACACGCACGCAAGCGTACACACACATACACACACACACACACACACACACACACACACACACACACACACACACACACACACACTGCTCCTCCACCACACACAGTCAGAGGCAGAAATAATATTTTCACTAAAAAACTTCTTGCAGCTCTGCAGATGGGATAACATGCCACTATTTTTTTGCCAAACCGCCTCTTCCTGGAGGTAGCAGTTTTTTTTTAAAGATAATTCTTTTGGGGCTTTTCTTTTTTATTAGATAGTATACACAAATAGGAAAGTGGGAAGAGAAGGAATGATACGTAGCAAAGGGCCACAAATCAGATTGGAAGTTTGGCTGCTAGAAAGGACTCCCTACAGCATGCTCTACAAGAGGTCGCCCCAGAGGTTGCTGTTTAAGGTGAGCCAGTCAATCATCAATAAGGCGCAAAAATAATTCAATTATTCAGTCTCTCTTTGGTGCTTGGAACAATTATAATCTATTTATCCTCACTGGATGATCAATATGCTGATAGTCAGAATAACTTTACCATAATGTGTTTGAGAGAATTGTGATTTGCTGCCCTCTGCTGCTGTTCCCTCTCGCATTACAGTACAACAGTTCAATTTATTGCTAATGTGTAACACAGCAATCTGTACAGACAAGCCCTTTACTGTAGAGCCATCAGTTACAACATTATATCCCTCACTAATGGCTTTAACTACACTTATAATTTCTCTTACTGATCATATTACGTTCACTGCAACAGTTATTAGCTATCCTTTTTTGCAGAAAAAATCTGCTGGAGAACAATTAGCTCCAACATAATGTTAGAACTGCATTTTGTATATATTATGTATATATATATTTTAATCATCTTTATTTATATTGTATTACATTTTCTTTGTTTTAGGTTATTTGTGTAGCACTTTATAAGATGTTTATAAAACATTTGTTTTAAAGTGTTATGTAAATTATTATTGTATTATAAGTATTTTTATTGTTATTATTATTAACAATGTTCACAATGTGTACAGTACTGTTTGTAGGTTTCCTTTTTTTGCATTCTTAGCAGACTCTGGAAATGGCCTGCAGGTTTATAGTGGTCTTGGATTTGAATCCAGCCCAGGACTGGTTTGTCATTCTGCATTCTGTTTGCTATACACATTACACCTAATACTATGAAAAAAGAAAACCATTTGTGTGATGAGTGCGTTTTGTTAATGTCATTATTTAGATCAGACTTATTTAGATCTGATTCAATACACAGTACCACCCAACTTAGCATCAACAATGGGATTTCCCCATGATTTCTCTTGGTTTAATTTCTTTGGTAAATTGTGATGTTTTGTCTTTCATTTGTGGGGAATTTTTATTGTTTTATTGACTAGCCAAGGGATTACAGGAGGAAAATAGACTTGTGCAACAACCTGGTACAATACATCTCTCCTTGTTGTTATACCATGTTAACTTGTGCATTGTCTCTGTTTAAATAACATAAAAAGATAAAAACTACTTACCATAATCACAATGGCCTGACATGTGTACCAAACTTGAACATTTATTAGATATTGTGTGTGCAAAATGGTGGCAAATCTACAGAGCTTTAAGTATAGGCAAGACAGAACACAGTGAGATTTAGCTGGTGAAACACTGTCAAGGTTTACACATAACGTTTTTCATTAGCCACATGTAGCCAATTTTTATTCTTACATACTCCTAAAATACTCACAGGAAAGCAGAGAGTGTAGGCTATACACACACTTCACAACAACATCAGTCCTTGGCAGGAAGAGTATTGTGATGAATGCACAAGTGACAGAGGGATCCGTACACTGCAAAGGCATGATGACACAACCCCATCATTACTGACAAATAAGTTAGTCATTGTAGTGCAGTAGGTTAACTGACAGGTTTGGTTCTTTGAGTGCTGAGGGCAAAATATCAGCATCAAAGTCTTGGCCAACAACAGATTGGCTTTTTGCCAGGCCATCATAAAATATAACAGTTTCCCAGCTTCACCAATGAGCAATCTCCACAGTAGTAGTACAGATAGCTCCAGCACATAACAATAAAAACAACTTTTTGAACACAGAGATCACACAGTAGGCCTAGTCTTGCATCTTGTGTGTGGATCATTTTGACCAATGAGGGACTGTGAAAGTTATCAAGGGGCATGGGGGTCAATAAAGGGGGATTTGGCATTTTCTTTTTATTTAAGAGATGGTATTTTAACTATTTTTTGGGAGATCGTGGGAGCGTCTGTTATGTTTTTCCAAGCGCATAGTTATATAGTACATTATTTCAGCCTTCCCTTGGGAGACTTATTATGTATAAAATTAATAGATGAGTTGATCATAAAAGTGTTTGCCATATGCAGAGAATAAAGTCAATAATGTTCTTTTAAGTTTTAGGGGTGGGGGTGTTATAGTAGTGTTTTAGAAAAATAAATATAAACTCTTTTTTTTCTCAATTATTTCCGTACAGTCCCTAACTATGAACAGGGAGACGTGTGTCTTTGAGTCTCTTTGCTGACTTAAAAGCTAACGTGGAAAGATTATGCACTGCACAGAAACATATTTTATAATCATAGAGGCTTAGTAAACACAGGCTCTGCACTCTAATCAAGTAAAGTGAATCTGCGCCTTCTTAGTAACTTCCCACTCATGTGCTGCAGTGTAAGCTTCTCCAAATCTTCGAATGGGGCATCCACATATGGCGAGTTTTTAATGAACACACACATTTACATAACAACCTTGTACAACTCATCACCACACACACTTTAGGAGCGTTATTTGGTCCAGCGTACACCAGTTATTTTAACACATATTATTCCACCCAAGGTTAATATTACATGCACATACACACATTCTTCTGGTGCTTCTGTGAAACTAGATAACACTTTAGCCCACAGTATTTAACATCGTGCAGCCACCATTACAAACCAAAACAAGTGAAATAGATTACTTACAGTTGGCTACCACCTGAACAATTAAAGTTTGCTTTTGGTGCCTGGTCACATTAATATTTCTGACATTTTATCCGAAAAATCGTGAACTATGTGACCCTGCATGGTGTTCACTATTTGGTTGCTGAGCGCCTAACAACAACAACAACAAATCTAACTCTACTATTACTTGTACAGTGGTTTGATAGCACCCGATACAGTTATAGAAGACCATTTAGTGTATGTATATTATTTAAATAAGTAAATATATCATACAGCAATTAGTATTGAAATCCTGAGGTCAGCCATTTTAATTATTCATCACATCCACAGTTAATGACTTAGCATATTACATATCTTTACTCACTCTTACTCGCCGGATATGAACACAGACAGAATGCACAGAGATGGCACACTGGCACATACAGCACACCACATACATCGTATACACCACTGCATTTTGTTACCATTGAACAACTGACAGTGAGGGGGATTTATTTCATGGACTTTTTTTTGCAAGCTTGCAAGTGGTTTGGGGATTATCATTTGTGTGACAAAACTGGATGAAAGACAAATGCTTATGTCATAGCGGTTACACAGCACCTCGCTTCTTCCCATTTGTCTTTGTTTAGTCACATTTGCTCATCTGATAAAAACAAACGAGCATAAATGAAAGATATGAGATGTCTCTGCTCCTGGTAAAAAGGACACAAGGTAGAAAATGGAGAAAAAAGCATCCACACTATTATAGTAAGTGTCATAATGCAACAAGACTGACATTTTTCTTCTGCCTTTCAAATTGGTGGTTATAATTTGTTATAAGGCTATATTTGGTGATGGGATGTTCTGACTTATTGGGGTTCACCTCTTTCCTCCAAGATACAAACTAGGTTTCTACATAGTAGTTTACCTATGTAAACAAACATACATTAATGGTATCTGATGTCATTTCTTTTGCTATTATCACGTTTTATGAACAGGTAAAATTACCCAATACACAAAGAAGTTTTATTTGGACATATTTATGTTTTTGAGATGTGTTAAAAAACTCATAATAAAGGATGTAGTTTGGACTGCAGTGACACCACTTGTGTGAAAATGTGAAATATTACTTAAAAAAATACAACAATGGAATGATACGTAAAAATTCATAAAACATTTCCAGCATCTAAAACTACTGCAGAGGTGATAGATTTATTTTTAGTTTCTATTACTCATCATGGAGGACAAGATTTTGCCTTATTCATTAAAAAAAAAAAATCTAATCTGTTCTAATCATTCACATTAACTCCATTTTAGGACATCAATAACCCTAAAACACGGCAATGAAAGTGGGAAAATGAGCAGAAAAGGCACTATAGAAATATCTGATTCATGGCTGGTCAATAGAGCCAGCTGGAAAGAATATTCACTTCAGAGATCAACCTGAGAATTTAAAATGAAGCCATGTTTCTGATCTACATGAGCTAAAACGCAACCCTCTTCTGAACTAACTGAACAAAAGCATCATGGGGAGGATCCTTGGCCCTTCTCTTCCGAAGGAGACTATGCTCAGTTGTCAGTCTGCAATTGGAGTGATAACAATATTACCATATGGGCAGAAAAACTTGAGAACTACCACTTTTCCTTCCGCTTATACTCGTATAATTATTTGCCAACTAATCGTGGCCTTGCAGAGTCTCTGGTGCATAATTCCATCTCATGCCTTGTCTGAGCCAAGCGATATACTTTAAGAACTACAGACAACCTCTGCATACGTCACACACATCCTTTGCGATCTAAAAGGTATATGTGTGACACATGCTTCCATGAGCTGCAGAACTTAATTCACTCATTCACAGATGCAGCTCTTTTTTCTATGTATGACAGACTGTAAAGGAAGTATTTCCCCTAGGATACTCTTGACAGTTATATGCGCTTCACAAATTTCTGTGACGCAATCTTAGGCTTATTTTGCTTTGAAGAGCTGGATTTTATTATCAACCTGCTTCGTCCATTCCCGCTTCAGTCAGTGTGATCGCATCCATGCCCCTTACTCAGACCACAACACGCCTTGCAGGTATACACGCACGCATCAAGGTTTCTGAGGTTAGTCTCAGTGGTAATTGGTTTTACTTTCTAAATTATCATCAATATTTCAGGCAGCTAAAACAATTCTTATATCTAATATCACTGATACTGTAGGTGAAATATATGTGTTCCATATCTCAGTTCAGTCAGTTATTAATGGGAATATGAAAAATACACTATCAACCGAATTTTGCAGGAATCGATATTGAGTAGATTTGCTGTAAAGAGCAACCAAACACCATCTTAAAATGTTGGCTTTTCTGACCTGCAGTGGGTTAACTCAACATTTCACCTTGCTGCAGTGATGTAGAAGTGCACTCCACTGTGACATCACTGATGGGTGTGTTACAGAGCACACTTCAGACCACAACCAACATCAGAGGTGACTTCAAGGAAATCATTAAAGAAACTGCTATTCAATGAGGCCTTAAGTTAATCTATAAACTGTTTTAAGAGTTTTTTTTTAGTAGTGTGGACATTTCTTTTCTTTATTACCAATATCAAACATATGCAGTCTAATGGGCAGGATGGGTTTCTGAAATTGTTGCATGTGTTTTATACGACCCAATCAAGGTCATACTAAACGTGTGGGGAATTAGTCGATAATGAACATTGTATTAAAATTACGAGTTGACAACTACATGACATGACAGGAGTGCCTCCTAAGATTAACAGTGTTACTTCGAGGTGATTTCATGACAAGAGCCACAATGACAACAACAATGCTTTAGGTTAGTGAAAAAAATAAATAAAATTTCACAATCTTAAGTCTCAGTGACAGTGATTATTGACATACACTCAGTACAGTACAGTACATTTGTAAACAAATTGCCGTGTTTTTATATTTATATTTAATTTCATTTCATTTATCTATGTATATTTACATAACTTATCTATTCATAATTTCTCTATTTTTCTGAGAGCAGTGTATACTATTATAGGGTTCAAAATTAAAAGGATTATCTAGTAAACATTACATTACAACTCTCCTCCAAGTGCAAGACTGTGTTGGGAGAAAGTGCATGAGTCCTACCAGCGTTCCAATCATTCTACAACTCTACCAGCATAACAGACCGTCATCTTACTGTATTCACACACCAAACCATGTTGATTGAGCAAGCACACAACAAAACGCTTCACTTCAAATCTTCACAAATTGATACCAGCATGACAATAACGTTGACTGCATAACATGTTAAGCAAAGCAAAGTGGACTGTAGAGCTACAGACAGCAGTGTGGTAAAGTTATATGGTCAGAAAACAGTAAGTGCATTTTAATCAGATAAAAACTTCCATCGGCTGGACACAAGGTGGCAGTCCTAAATCTGTTGGCAAGAAATGTGCCACTGGAAGAAAAGAAACAAAATTTCCTTGCTTCTATTTCAGATGAGAAGGTATTAGATGACATTTTTCAGTTGACTTCTGGAGTTCCTGATAAGACTACATTAAAATGTGTCGTGTTTGTTTTCTGGGATATCTTATGAGCCACCAGTGATTCCGTTTTTTCTTCCTGTACCTAAATCTTGCCAAGCAATACTATCCAAACCCCTGCTGACATGCCAAGATTCTACTCGTTGCTTAGCAACACTGGTTTACTTAACATTCAATCAAGCAGATTTTAAAATTGTGGTGCCCTGCAAAGCACAGAGAAAACAGACAAATAAGATGAGTTTATCTGCCTCTGAAAGTGTTATTGGTACAAAAGTAGACCGTAGATTTGACGCCATGTATTGTTAGATTTATTTTTGTTAAAGACCCTGAAAAACAGTTTCTTCAATCAGCTTCTTATTATGAGGAATGTAATCCTACATGAGCACAGCATTTCCTGCCAAAGTTGGAACAGTTTTGGTTATTTAACTTGAGAAATCTATTTATATGTGTTTTTGTCTCAGTTTTGCTCACTGGTTTGAGGAGAGTGGGATCATGTATTTCGGTACACCAATCAGGATTTAAGAATACTTAAATTAAGAAAAAACAGTTGTGAGATTGTTACTTTATGTTGTCAGTCAAATCTGATCAAACAACACAGTCCTGATGAAGCAGATTTGGTGAATTTTTAAATGTTAACCCCTTGATAAAAAATAAAAGAAAGAATGTTTTTTCCTCCCAAACTGTAATTGTTGCCTTTTTAATAATGGAAATTTACCGTTGTAGAGAAATACTCAAAATTTGAAAGCAAGTTTTTTTAGGGGCTTAAAAACATCTAAAAGAGTTGTTTTCTAAAAGTATTTTCTGGGCTCTTTTCAAATGGGAGGCTGTGAATTGGTAGCACATTGCTGTGTGTGGCTGTACATCACCCTACAGTCTTCCTTTAGCGAGTACAGTATGCAGCAACACGACACATCTGGGTCACAATAGCCGTACATTTACATCCTCAGGTTTAACACAAACACACACACAAATGGCAGTTCCGCTTCCTTAATACACACACACACACACACACACACACACACACACTTCAAAACCCAACTTGAGCAGAAATCAAAAATGTTCACATCGAACAAGAGAACATCACAATCCACATTCTTTATGCATGCAGTGTGTGAACACACCATCGTCCTGGTTTACTAAGCTTTTGTCCCAAATGTTTTTGCAGAGTGTAAATATCGAGCTACATATAGCTCTAGACATGTTTGAACACACCCACTGGTGATTTCAGGCTCATATTGATAACCTCCCAGAGTTAAGACTCAAAGCTGACATCATTTAAGGGTAAATTCATCCCGGTTTCATTGTTCTGGCCTGCATCTCTGCTTGTGAAATAGCTCCTGCTGACAAATCCTTAGTAAAACTGTGTGGTTAAAAGTTGCAGTTGAGTCATGTGAACTGTCCCATGGCTCAGGATTTTCTATTGTGTAGGGTGCAGTCCTGTGTTAATGAATATTTACAGTAGGCTACCACAAAAAACAACTAGTGGAAGAGAGACATGCCAGGCTTGGCACTGCTTCAGTATTATCACAAAGACACAGACTGCTGAGTCCATACAACTATAATGAAGTGTGAATGCATGTGTCGGGATTGTGTTTGTGTGTGTGTGCGTGTGTGTTTTTTGTGTGTGTGTGCGCTCCTGCTGTCCTCATCTTCCTCCTCCTCACAGTGTGGGGGAGCAGTCGTCTAAATCCAGCAGCTCTCTGACCAGTCTCTCTCCAAACTGTGCTCGGCTGTAGCGCTTCACCGAGTAGGCGTCAGACATCTTGTAGAGGATGTACGCGTTGTTGATGGCAATGCTGATGCTCAACCAAAACACCTGCTGCCAGGTCTTGTTGGGCTTATGGAAGATAAAGTACCTATGGGAGAAAATATGTTCTATCAAATAAATGAATAACGATAAAACTCCACTTTAAATAATATGCTTTAAAGTGAGACCGTGTAACTTTTTCTGAACAGCAGAACAACAGGATAATGGCACAACAAATCAGGCTGGAATGGGAACATAAGCAGAAACAAGTAAGTACATACTTGCTGTACTTGTCGTCATATTTGCAGATGTAGCTGAGGTGCGCTGCAAAGGCCTCAACAGCCAAGGGACATGGGATCTCGCCGCTTTTCCTCTTAATGATGATACCTTCCACAAACACACAAACCACAAAAGGAGAGTGAGAGACATACAGCTGTGATCCCACTGAAGGGACTTTCTCCAGATTCTGTGGTCACCTGGCCAACAAACAGACAAAGGGAGAAGAAAGAAGAGCTCCTTTAGATAACAGAGGCTGTCCAGGTGCCGTGTTACTTTTTATGTTTTTATTCTTTGCTCACTGCAGAGCTGCTATGTTTAAATGGGCCGTTGTCACAGCAGACACTCAGACTTGTCATAGCTGAAAATTAAAAGGTGTAACTAATAACACTAACTATGGCTTTGTTCCATTTAAGTCCCAGTTAACTGTGACTGTGAACCAGCATGCACAATCTGGAATGGAAACTCATTTTGGTCTCCTTTTTGTACAGAGTGAAGAACACTTGCAGCCACACACACACACATACATACACACACACACACACACATACATACGGTACCCACGCACACACAGAGGGAAAAGAAAATCAATATTGGATAAAAACAGTTTAACTGATCTAAGGCTTTTGCTTCCACACTCTTCATTCAGAGAGATTTACATTGCCGCCATTCAACTGAGTTGAAAACTGTTTCAACCAGAGTGGATTAGGCTATAAGAGGAGGGGAATATCACGATCCTGTTGTCTCCTAGAAATGGATTATCATGGATTAGAAGCTCTCATTGGTTTTTCCTGACACAAATCCTTAACCCTTTGCCAGAGTCACCTGATTGTAATGATGACAGTGAAGCTCATGTTATTATCACTGAAAAACTCTCCAATAATGGCAAGACTTTTCAAATATTATGGCACATTTGTGGTTTCCTACATTCACGAATACATGCATTTGGTGCACTAATGCACCAAGCAAGATTTTTATAACTCAATGAGACAAATACACCTTTAGAGTTTTAGTTCTGGGTGCATCAGAGCAGCTTTTACCTTGTTTTGTTGGGGAATAGCCGTTGGTGAGAAACCTGAAGTGTCCCTTGTTGTACCAGCTGATCAGTGACATGCTGCCTTTCATCATTACTCGTGATTGGCCGCGCTGCGCTGGCGTGGAGCCACAGACCAGCATGTTTTGTGGTAAGCCTGTACAGTCACTCTTCCTGGTGCTCAGCAGTCCACAGCAGTAGATATCTGAAGAACGATAAATACATGACATGTTAACATTTAAATAGATAACTCTGCAACAGAGAGGCATTCCACTAGTATATATAATGATGCAAGAAATATACTGAGTAGGCACTTATTACCAGCTAAAGATGATTAGCAGATTAATCGACTAGTCTATCGAACGAAATTAATTGGCTTCCATTTTGATTATTGGTTAATCATTCAAGTTGTATTTGGTTTTGGTTTTTGTAAACATTGCAAAAATGTTCTGGTTGAAGCTTCAAATATAAATATTAGCTGGTTTTCTAAGTCTTCTATGATATTAAACAAAATGATTTACGTATTTTGCACTGTTGAGTGTGTCAGCTTGGGCTTTGGGGGAATTGCAATGGCCATTTTTTTCTGATATTTTATACACCAGACCATTAATCCATTAATTAAGAAAATAATGGATTAGTCCAAAATAATGAAATGAAGATAATTGTTAGTTGCAGCCCTACTAACTTAAATGATACAGTTTTTTTATTTTCTTTTTTAAGTTTTATCTTTAGCTAAAATGATTGGTGGAAATCAATTATTCAAGTAATTTTTTAAGCAAAAAATACCCAAACTTCGTTAGTTGCAGCCCTATTTACATCCCTACAGTAACTCCTGAGCATTTATCGTGCTTTTCATGCATTCTGCTTCTGATATGAACCAAAACTCGTTATCTCTCTCTCACAGCTGTCCCACTTCTGTTCTTTTTCTTATGCCATTTATGTCTGTCCCTTTTTCTGTCTCTGCCCCCCATTTTCTTTACATGGATGAGCAACAGTGAAACAATCATGTGGCTGACTGCTGCTCATTTGTTAATGTTCTCAATTTGGAGAATGACTTCTAACTGTGTAGTACAGTACACGTGTGCTTGTGTGTGTGTGTGTTCACAGTAAGTGCTGCAGAGGTAATTAACTCTGCTAATTAATCCAGCATGATATTTTGGAAAGAAAAGTTCCTGACAATAACTTCACAAGCTCACAACTGAGCTTTTCCGGCTGAATGCCTCATGGTAGAGTTACCCAATTAGGATGAGAAAATATTGATTATATCTCCGGACTTGATTTTTTCTTTACTTAGCAAACTGTGGCTCTGCCTGGCTGAGTTTAAAATTACTCTTCTGTTATTATTTTGTGAAAGAGCATTTGTGATTACGGTAACGTAAAAACCTTTCAATTTCCATGTTGTGCTGATGATATCGTCAAAGGGTCCTGATCTGTTTTGCTGAATATTTGTTCTCTGCCTTCACTGATTCGCTCGTTTTTAGCCTTTTATGGCAGGGTGACATTGTTCCACAGTTGCTATTATTACAAGAAGAAAGAAGGTCAGGGAAGAGTATTCAAATGTGACTCACTATAACCACAACAGTTCTGCTTTCATAATAAATTATGCCTTTGGTATAATGAGCATGAGAATCAGAGCTCTGTGAAAAATCTGCTTCAAAAACAGATGATCAGCATAAGCAATTTCCTCCAAAACTATAAAAAAAAATCTTTTGCAATATCTTCTGATAAAATACCAAATATTGAGAATGTAAGCTATTAACAGTAGCTTGTTTGGATTCAGAAGTTCTAGTTGTCAGGTTTTACAGAAAGTGGTGTTTCTTTTAAGTGTCCACCAAAGTGTCCACTTTACCTATTGATTTCTTGAGCTGTGACAAGACTAAACACTCCCCGCTGAATCTTCCATGATGAATTGTGCACGTAAGAAGACAATTAACTGTCTATTGCAGTGCATCCTGGGGCTTTTATGGTCGATGTTGGTTGAACAGAAAAAGAAACATCCATCTTAACTAACTAACTAAGTCTCTATTTAGTCATTAAGGTGCAGAAGAAAACAAATTGTGATGTAATTCCACTTCATTCCAGTGCAATCTTCCAGTCATGAATGTAAATATTTGGAAAACTGACAGTATAAGGCAACTTTGTGCATTAGTATACAATCACACTTGATTCTACAGCAATCTCAAGACATTGATTTGTAGCAGGCAGATATGTCACACCAGTGGCAAATGTTGTTTTTAAGAATAACATGTAGACAACATGGCCATTCTTTGCAACATCGAGTTTTTTTCTTTGAGACATTTTTATCTTGTTTTAGAAACAAGTAGGACTTACATGAGTACAAACAGTCTATATGACAGAGGCTTGTGGTTTACATAGTCCCTATGTGGCTGTAAAGGTTTCACTTGGGGTGTAAGGACAGATGAAGAAAATAAAATGAGTCATTGTAGCTGCATACTGTAGTGCTGTCAAGTCTTATTTGAAGGTGAAATGCAACAGACTGTCTACCTCTCTGTGCTGTTAAACCTGAAGATGCATTCGTCACAACATGACTAAAAACAAATGAAAAATGCAAAAAGGAAGGAAGATGAGATGAGGAAAGAGACTACAATCTGTAGCAGGAAGAGCACGAGAGATGACAGAGGAGAAGCAGGAAGACAGAAAAAGATAAGTTTGTATTTACTGTATTTAGGCAGCATGAGAGAGACAGACTATTGCAGTAGATAGTATATCTGCTGTTGCAAGTTGTTTGTGTACCTTGTTTGCTGAATTCAGTGAAGAGGCTTAGGCTTGTGATGGACGGCCCGGTGAAGATGATGCTGTTCTTGCCGGAGATGTTTTGGCAGAGCTGCTTGGCCACAAGACTATGGAGCTGAGGTTTGTTCTTCAAGGTGGCCAGTGCGTCGGTGCCCTCCTTCAGATGGACTGAGATCTGCAGCATGGGCAGAAAGACACAGGACATATAGATAAAACAGATAAAGAACCAGCTAACTTTATGTCACGTTTAAGCACCACTTTATTGTCCTCTAGGTTAGAAAATCCTGCAGCTACTATATAAGTCTTAACTCACTTTTCAATTGACAACATTTTGTGATGAAACAGCAAGTTGATAATGTAATTTTTACCAGTAGAAGCTACATGTTTTTCATTAGGTGGCCCAAGAGAAAAGGCCATATGCTGTAGTTGCTGAAATCAACATCCATATGCGTTTGGGAGATTTCATAGTAATATAGCAATAACATTTATGGGAAATTAGGGGTGGGAGAAAAGATCAATACAGTATATATCACGATATTTCCGTGGCAATACTGTATCGATACACAGACCTCCAAGTATCGATCTTTTATTATATATGTGTTATTCAGTTTGTCTGCTTGACACTCCCATTTTGCAGCAATAAAATTGAAGTGACATGGACAAACTGAGAAATGTATCTTTTTTGATAAAACAGATGTTAACGAAGGGGACATCATTTGAAATTGGGAAAAATTTGAAATTGGAAAAAAGTATATTGCATAATCTTGCAATACATAATAATATTGTATTGTGACATAAGTATTGTGATGATATCGTATTGTGAGGCCTCTGGTGAATCCCCCCTATGGAAAATAATCCAGGTTAAAATATACTAGCAGTGACCATTAGCTGCAACAGCCCTGGTTAAATTCAGAAAGGGACCTTTGATGCATGACATTCCCTCTTTCTTTCTCTCCCCTCATTTCCTGTCATCTCTCTACTGTTAATGCTCACATAAAAGGAATAAAATGGCCCCCCAAAAATATAGTAAAAATAACATTTGGGCCTGATGTTTGTGCAAGAAGAAAGCTCATAAAGTGTTAAAAATGAAATGAAGTCATGCTCTGGAGAAAATACATGTGCTGAGTAGATTTCATGGCAATCTGCCAAATAAGTTTATTTAAATTTTAATTTAGCCCCTAACCTTTGAAAATGTCACAGAGTATCTGTAATCTCCAATTGGCAGGAATGTTTTAGGAGTGCCCACTGGGACTGTGAATATGAATATTTCATGACAATCTGGCCAGTTGTTGTTGAGATATGGTGCTCTGGATCAAAGTGGACTGAGTCGTGCTCCTTAGCTCAACACACTGGTACACAATGCCCTTAAAGATTCAAGTCTCAAAAGAAATATGAAAAAGCTTCCAAAGAAACAGCCCACTGTCCTTGCACTTATATTCCTGCTGTTGTTCACGAGCTGAACGGCATTAGCCTGATCAGCCAGCATCTATGTCAGGCCTTTAGCTATTACGCTAAGTGGCCAGTCCATGCTTCTGTGTTTGTGTATTCCTGTGTAGTGCACTGGCTAATGGAATCTCATTGATTCACTCCATTAACTTGTTTTATTTCTTACATTTTTTTTCTCTCTCCCCCTCAACACAATTCATTTAAAGAGAGAAGATCTCAGTGCAGAGACACATTAGCAGACTGGTAAAGACTGAGTGACTGCCAAATGGCCACAGTCAGTGTGAATGCTAATGCTTATTTGTTAAATGGATGGGATATAGCTTTAAATGATAGAGTCTGTGATGCTTCTTACACACAACTTGTTTTACACCGGAGATTTGGGATTACAAGAAAAGAATATTAATAAATGTATTCAATATAAACCAATGATAACAAAAGCAGAAAAAGGGCAAATTAAAATCTGTTGGTTGTTGGTCCTCTCTCCTGTACATCCAGGATAAAGAAGGAAACATTTCCCCTGCAGCATACTGCAGGTCCATCTATTTATGGTTCTCTGCAGTTAAAAATGTCTTCTTTTTTTTTTCTTTTTTTTTACAATGTTGTACTTTTATTTTGCTGTAGTCCTTTCCCAATTTCTCTAAAAGCCTAGCTAAGATTTTCATTCTCAAACCTGTAAAAAAAATATATATATATAGCATGCTTTATTGGCATTCTTTGTTTATTCTATTTCTGATATCATATGCCAGTATCATACTGTATACTGTACTGGACTGAAATGGGTGTTACTGTTAAAAAATGAAAGATTAAAAGATCCTTCCCATTGCGCCTCCAATGCAAGTGATGCAGGACACAATCCACAGTCCTCAATCTGCTAAAGTTTAAAAGTGTATCTTTAGTTAAAATTAGGCTTCAGCAGTCAGACACTAGACTAGATAAGATTAAACTGTTCAAAGTTACAGCCTTTTAAGTACAAAAATCTCCCTCCACATAGAAACTCAAACAGGGATTTCTGTTATAAAAAGACTCTAAAAGATAACCACTTGCATTGACTAACTTAACACTACTGAAACCTCATAATAGCTTCAGTTACACTTTTAAATGTACTGTTTTTTGCCCAGAACAAGGACTGTGCATTTCCCCCCCATTACTTTACAGGCATAAAAATGTGAACTTGGCCTTCAAGGTTAGGGGTAACCATGTACTAAATGGTGTAAAAACTAGTTATGATTATGAAAGGGGTAGTTGACCCAAAAACATATGTTCTCACTTAGAACTGGAATTATGTTCAACCAAAGAAACAGTCCCTCTGAAAACAGTGATGTGACGACTCTGAGAAACAGGTACACTGTTTCTGGAAAGACATGTTAATTTTTTTGTATGTATATACGTTTCATATCTATGACCTTCAATACCTTCAAATCCATTCTATTGGGGTAGAGGTAGAAATCTTAGAGAGATACCTCAAAACATGAAGAAAAAAAAAACAGGAGTATTTGTCAAAAAAGTCTAGCTGCAAAGGTAGATACCACTGGAGATAAATGCATTATGTCAATGTAGATTCTCTTCAGTATAGCAGTGCAAACGTTTGTGTGTGTGCCCGCATGTGTGTGAGTCATGCACAAGATTTATATAGTGATAAAAATTGCTTTAACAACCTGCATCCTGGGGAAAGCATTGCTGCTTTCACTTACAGTTTGGCTGGACATTCTGTGTCACAAATACTGGGTAGCAGTAAGGAGGATGCCTCCACCCCTTGTCACCAATTTAACAATACAGAATAAGAATTGGAAACTCTTGCAGGTGTGGGTTCTATTGTTTCCTCCACCGTCCTCTGTAATGGTACGGGTTGGTCAGGTATGCCAGTCCTCCTGCAGTCCCTGGCCTGAGTTAAATGGTGATGTTACATAATAAACCGGCGTAGGAGTGGAAGGTTGCAGTAAGGGCAAGGTTGTTAGTGAGCAGCAGAGCAGCCCTGCCGGCCTGAGATGTGACAACACAGATCGAATCCTGAGCCAGTAGCTTTTCAAATCTAAACATCAAAAGAAAAATCTGAAAAAAATATGTATTCCTCATTTCAAGATGAGTTTGATCTTCCTTAAAAATCTAACTTTACATTTTATGCATGTAAAGCCCACAAATGTTCACAATAAAATTCTGAAAAGTTATTTTATTCTTTGTAGTGCCGGAAAGAAGTTGGCTGAATGCAAAATGATGCAACATCGACAACCTGAGAATGAGATTAGAAACTTGGTGAAGATCAAAGTCTGTGATGTTTTCAAGAGAGCCCTTTGGACTTCAGGCAGACTGAAGATTTTTTCCTGCATTTTTGATGTGAAATATTAGATTTCTGCTGCAAAGTACCCTCAGAGCAAACACACAAACTTCTACTCTTCACTCTCTCTTGCTCATTTTCACACTCAAATTAGACCTTAAAGTGTTCATATTATGCTCATTTTCAGGCTAGTAATTGTATTTACAAGTTTTACCTGAATAGGTTTACATGTTTTAATTTTTAAAAAACACCATATTTTTTGTTGTACTGCACATTGCTATAGAACTACAGAGTGAGGCATCTTACTTCTGTTCAATCTTTGTTGGGACTCACATGCACAGTACCTAGGTAATGACTACTAGCCATTAAGAAGCAGAGTATGAGGGCGTGCCACGCTAGCAGCTAGGCGAGCATTATAACGTGTGTTACAAAATGACGCACATTTGTCACAGAAGTAAAGGCTGGACTACAATAGAGCTGTTTGGAGCAGTTTGTGAACAGTGTTTTCTGTTGGAGATGGTAAGTCCCTTTGGGGTGGACTTTGGGCTTTTTCACTTTGTAAACCTATAACGTGCACAAAAAAACATATATAACACGATAAAGGATTGGGAAAAAGGCAAAAAGCAAAATATGAGCACATTAAACTATTCTGATTGCTGAGTACACTGTATATGAATATGAATATATATGTATATTGTTTGCTGCTACCTGACAGATGAATCCGGGTGGAGGTACACTGTCGAACCCAGAGACTGAACTTCCTCTTCTTCCTCTTCCTCAGCTCTCTTTCCGTACAGGTGGTAATGAACACTGGATCTTCGTCTATCAATGGCTCATGAAGCACCTGGAAACACACAGGCAATGTATGAGTTTGTCTTTGTGGATTTTTACACAACCGTGTCACAAGTCAAGTACACAATGTGGTCCTGGAAAAGAATAACTGAACTTAAAAAGGGAGATACAAATTCAGATTTCAGTAAAATAAAGAATTCAGAACAATTTACACAAACTGGTTTTGTGTGAGGCATAGTAGCGAGGTTGTGTGTGCCGTAACATTACAACGAAGGGTTGGAGAGAGAAGGCAGCCAATTGGAGGTCGTCACAAGTCTTGTATGTGTTTGAGTGTGATTCTGTAGAGAGAGAAAACACTATTCTCAGCAGGAACACGCTCTCAACGGTGCAGATCTTTCTCAAAACCCCTTCAGAAGAAAGTTTTGTTTCTCGTGCTGCTTTGTCCTTCACTTTTGCATTTATACTAGTGCTGTCAAACAATTAAAATATTTAATCGCAATTAATGGATGAATGGATGGATAATTGCATTAATGTCATAGTTAACTCGCAATTAATCACAATTAATTGTACATTTTTATCTATTCTAAATGTTGCTTGATTTCTTTTTGTCCCATTATTTTTTCTCATTTTTATGCTTTTATCAACATGGAAAAGTGAATCAGCTTGCTTTGAGCAAATGTTTTTTATTGAAAACAACATTGGCATATAGCCTACTGTAGTGTTCAATTTCACACGTAACATTCTCACTTGGAGCAGTCATTCACAATTGGAGCAAATTATCTTTCACATTTGAGGGTCAGAAAATCAATCTGCAACAATTTTGAGAATCAAGTAATCGTAATTGAAGCAAAGATTACAAGAAATAAATTGTTCCAACTTCTCAAATGTAAAAAACTGCTTTATTTTGTTTCCCATGATAGTAAACTGAATATCTATGTGATCTGGACTGTTGATCCCAAAGAAGCCACTGCAGCCACTTTCTGTTGTGGTCATTAATTAAATCAATGAACATCATTGAAGAAAAACATTTAGTTATGTTTAATAAGTAGGGTGAACTCGCTAAATAGTCAGGATGGGTCAGATCAGAAACTGAGGATGAATTTCTCAATGGGGATTAAAGAAAAAAACTGGCACACATTCACAAATTAAAAACACACACAAGCAGGGGCAACAACAGAACACACACACACACACACACAAAACAAATATTATCTAACCCTTTCTTGGACAGTTACACAAGCGTGATACACATAAATCTTGGCCAAATATTTCATAGAGACGCTTTCAACCACACAACAAATATTTGCTTTTCAAATGTCTCTCAGCTCTCCCTTCCTCCGGTGTCTTCCCCATCTCTTCTCCATCATCATTTGACTAAAGCTGCAGTGAGCAGTGACCAACAGCTCTCTCCTGATCAGGGACATAAAGCAACAAGTACTTTCCAAGTCAAATATGGAGTTATGGAAAATGAATGAGGCTATTTAGCCTCTGATAGATGACATCACCCAAACCACAATGGCCTTTTTTCTCATCCTGTACCTGTCACATTAACACAGTCACATTTGCACATTGATGCTTCAAGTAAATCGTTTGCATGGTCGTCCCTAATCATGTATTGGACAAAGGAGAAAAATCAATATATCCACTTGTTTGCTGTCTTGCAGTCAATGTTCTTTGAAGGCTGTGACAAATGCTCTCAAAGATTTTACACTTGCAAATCAATACAAAGCAGTGTCAACAGATCATCTCAGCAACTGTACAACTGGCAGACTGACACAGAAAATGTGAAGCATCGCTGTCAAATGGAGCTGGCATAACATGCTAATATTCAGCAACGACTATGTTAGTCACACGTTAGCGTTCATACTCGTGTGCGCGCACACACACACACACGTGCGCACACACACACACACACGTGCGCACACACACACACACACACACATACACACACGATGAATAATGCAAAGTGGCAGATAAATCCAGGTCACACAGACTCACATGTAGAGAAATATCCAGCATTCGAAGAAAAATGTTGACAACAAAAATCACAAAATCTCCTTTGTTCATTTTTTTGTCAATTAAAAATTACAACTGAACTGATTGGTTGATTACAGTTACGGTTACAGAGCTGCAGAAATTAATCATAATTAATACAATTATTATTAGTCACAATAGTGATAATAGTTTTTAAAGCAAAATTGACATACATTCTCTTGTTACAACCTATAACATGTTAATATTTGCTGGTTTTCTTGTATAATATTTAACTAAATATTGTTGGGTTTTGGACTGTTGGTACTAAATACTTTAACTTCAACTCATGGTTTTGGAAATTGCAATGGCAATTTTATAAACCAAAAGATGAATTGATTTATTGAGAACAGAACAGATAAATTACAACTCAAATAAGTACATCGACTTCTGTCCTTCCTTGTGTATCAGCCATTTTAAATGGGCAGATCACTTTTCCATTCTCTATGGAGCAACAGTTTCAGTCTGTGCCACTCACACTATCTGGGCACACTCTCTGCCCTTGGCACAGAAAACCAACAGATAAAACAAACTGGCCTAGATACACATGTACCCCGCTACTGCTAACAGCACACACTCATGCTGTCTGACAGCCGGTCTGCCCATATTGTTTCAGTTTAGTCTGTTTTTTTGTGGATAGATAGCACTAATGTCAACCCCTTACTTACGTTACTTCACAATGAAATAAACTCATCATCAATTTACATTTAAACTATTTTGATGGTACAATTGCATAGCTGAATGAATGTGGATGTGATATGAAGGTTAAGAAGGGTTAAGAGCCGGTATTCCCAAATGCATCACAGCACTGACATCATCTTTCATAATGAAGATGATGCAATGTCACTTATATGGCAAAAGCCATTTAATCAATACTTCCCTGAAATTCATTAATTTTTAAGAGGGTGGCAGGGTGGCATCAGATCCCACTGGAATATGATTAGCCAACCCAATGGCCCTCCTCTTAACCAGATCCAGAATATGTTGGATCATTTTTGTTTGTTTTGTTATTAAGGAAGAAAATGTAGCAGAATGAGAAAAGCCCTTGAATGAAGTGGAAGCAACAGTGGTAAGTAAAACATTTAATACAACACTCTTACTCTTCTCAGATTAAAAACAAACAAGGTTGAGTGATTGCCTCTATCTCTCTTTGCTTAAGAAGATCTCATTTTTGGTTTTATTTTCTTACAGTAATAAGGTATAACAAGAAGATAATAATAATATAGTTAAGTGCTAATTTTATTTAATAGATGCTACTTCAATCGGGTTCCCTGCCCCTTTAGAAACTTTAGTGCTGCTGCTGCTCATCTAGAGAAGAAAGTAAAGTAGGAGTTGAATAAACTCCAGCCCACCCAAAATAGAGTAGCAAGCGTGGCGCTCCACTGCCCCAGTTGCATAAATGTAGCTCTAATGCAGACAGTGCAACTGAAAGCAAGTTGAAGTGAGTCCTGTGGAGGGGAAGTCTATCAGAAACGACCGCCTTACCTTACTTGTATGCTGTATACACTGTATAGATAGTTTTCTACGGTTTTCAAACTAAGGAACTATTTAGTCAGCCTGCTTAAAGAGTATATTTCCTTTACATTTTTATTTTACAAGGTTAATGGAGAACTCCTTAGCTACTGTATTAAAAGTGCATAAATATACCTTAAAGTGAAAGAGTACCTACACTGCTAAGCAGAAACCAGCGATTTAACAACTTGCTTACCTATAAACTTTAAATATCTAAACATTTTGTCTACTGTTTACCAACTGTAGATCACCTCTAGAAGTTGTTTCATATTTCTTGTAATACTCTTCATTTTTAATGATGAGATCTGTATCTGCTTGATGTCAACTGTGCTGTTCAATATTGTGGAACACTAAAAGACAATTAACTTCTGGGTATCTAATAAATAATAAAATAAGAAAAATAGCTCTTGACTAATATGATAATAAAAAGTATAATCAGTGTCTCAGTGAATAGTGAGTCAGTATGAGAATAAGATATGTATAAATATGCAGAATGTGGCTCATACATCTCCAAATATATATACGATGCTTTAAGGAGACCCAAGCCTGCAGGAGAGTGCACACACCTGTGTCTGTGAAGGTCTGAAGGTGTAGCTGAACGAATGCTGCAGCGAGTCCAGGAAGGGCTGGATCTTGTACAGGCCCTGGTTGCTTCCCTGTGACGGCCGGAAAGCCACAATATGGAAATACTTGAGGATCTTTTCAAAGCGCGCCTGGCTCATCTTCAAGGCGATGCTTTGGTTGCTGAAGAAGCCTGAGCTCCAGATGCTGAGCACTGACTCACAGCGGTGCACACTGGTGGAGGTGACAAAGCCCAGGAAGGCCTTCATCTCCTGGGCTGTGACAGGACACCAGCCTTCGTCTGAGCCGAAGCGTTCCTGGAACTTCTTGGCATACATGTTAGTCTGGGTGACCATGTTTTGGATGCAATTGTCTGGGACGAAGAGCTGGAAGAAGTCCAAAGCTGTGGCGGTGACCGGCATCTTCTGAGCAGGGCCTGGATCAGGACGGGAAGGCAAAAACAGATTATGACAGAGGAAAACAGACAGATTGACAGATGGGGAGTCCCATATGGGCGAATTCACAGACACAACTGTCACTTAATCCCAGTTTTTAAAGTTTGGCACCATGCCTACAAATTGATTGATTGAATGAAAGGTTTCTCTTTTGACACAGGAAGACACAAAAATATTTGGTTTTGTTGAGCTGTCACTGTCAAGGCTGTGTGGGATGCATACTAACCATTTATTGCTTACATAAACTCCAATGTCATAAGAAGAGAGGACAAAGTAACAGAGAGAACATCCATTAATTAAGGTAGCCTTAAAGTGTATTAAATGAACAGAAAAACATTCATCGCTGTGCTTTTTTCATAAAGCAGCCACAGAAGTCTTCGGTATGAATGTCACAAGCCCAGGGCAGCAGTTAGATCATTTACACGACATGACAGCCACCACACTCTGTCCATGTGTGGCGTTTCTACACTTGCCGAAGGTTTCAAAGTCTCCTTGGTTTAGTGTTATGGCAGGCAAAGAGTCAAAATCCTGTTCTTATAGTCGGGGAAGAAACGATGGACAAAAGGTGTCTGAAATCAGTCAGTAAAGCATCAGCTGATAAGAGATGGGGTTGTTTAAACAGCAAGGTTTGATTGTTTTTATGAAACCAAATAATGGATCCACCTAAACCTGCTGATTTGAAAACACACATAGACTATCCAAGTAACAAAACAGACCTTAAATTTATGGATACACAGTTTAAAAGGTTAGCTTATGTATAAGTTAAATAGTTATCTTAAAGTAAAGGAAACCAGTTAGCTTAAGGTAATGGATAAACAGTTAAAATAGTTATCTTAAAGTAAAGGATAAAAAGTTAAATAGTTGTCTTAAGCTAATGAATAAACATCTAAATAGTTATCTTAAAGTAAAGGATAAAAAGTTAAATAGTTGTCTTAAAATAATGCATAATAATGGATAAACAGTTAAACCGCTTCAAGTTATGGATAAACAATTATTATTCTTTAATTTAGCTTAAATTTATAAACAGAAAATAATATTACTTGCAAGCATAAAGGAAACTTTTCTTCCTTTCCTATACAGGTATTTCCCAATTTATACTGTATATTTTAAAATGTATTATTTTACTGAGAGGAAAGTGACATTTACCTCCAATTTATGTCTCTAAGCTTTTAGGTGGTGCATTGAAACCAAACAATCAATGCACAATGCAGTGACTGGCTCGATGTGTTTGCTTTAGTAAATTAGAAATGTTCTCTAAGATTGCTGGATCTGTGAGAGGGAATTTGGACGTTGAGCAGAACAACTTTAGGTTCAATTGAAAACCACAATCTCATTATCTCTGAACAAGATTTTCACTCTCTTTCTCTATCCTTTCTCCACTCCTGAGTAGCTGCAATCACAGTAATGATAGACTTCTGCTTCAGTCTTTTAATGTTGAGTTAAAGATAACATATACTGGGCTAAATCTAAATGGTACACTATTTAAGCATCATGTAGAGGACGACAAGAGGGAAAAAAGAGTAAAGAGTAGAGTAGACGCACGCCCACAAAGCTGATGCATGCAGCCAAGACAGCAGAAGTAGCCAGGCTTGGCTCGACATGTACTCATTTGAATTCCATTAGACATGAAAGCTGAATGTAAAATCCAGCATGACTTTCCACGAGCGAGACACTCACTCAAAACATCCGACATTCAGATGTAAGTTCCATGGAGGCAAAATGACTCACCTCAGCTCATCTCATGCGTAAACCATAAATACAACCAGAGGAAGAACTTGTGGATAATGGGATTGTCTCAATCTATTTCCTCCATAGACCTTCTTTATACATCCCTGCCAGCTCATCTACAGTCCAGCCTACATCACGCTGATAAAACTGGATAAAGCATTTGCATAATTCTTCTTTCAGACTATAAGTAATGTTTCTCTACAAGGCTTTGAAATACCAATTTCCCATATTATACATTACAAAACTCCACCTATGTTGCACCTATAGACAGAAGTAGAATCTCTCATAATTATCAGCAAGAGACAAACTGCCTCATAGAGCTTTTATAGCCATGAATTTAAGTATGAGAGATGCTTAAAGCCCAGTTTTTTAGTGGGAATTACAGAAGGAGCACATGCATTTGTTTTGAAATTAGTTCTGAAAAAAGAATTGTGTTTAATAGTCATGTAATTTGATCATAATAGTCCAATTGACTTTTGTATCACAGTACTACTGTATGATGCTTTAAGAGCATCCCCTTATCAAACATGGCTTGACAAACACTTGAAATATTCTGGGGCCAGTTGTTCAAAGGTAAATTGATCAGATTTTGGTTATTGGATCAAAATCTTGAAAATGGGTTGTTCAAAAGGGAAAGAAGGAACCTGAAATCAGATTAGATCACGGAATCCAATCCTAGTTTTAATCTGGATCAAACCTTCAGTTTGTGTTGTTCAAAACTTGTCAGTAGGATTTGGATAACTTTGATCCAAAAAAACAGGATTATCCTGATCCCAACAGGGGGTAAGATTTCAAGGTGGATTCCAGGAAGAAAATGTAGTAAAACTTTAAACTTGGTTAAATAATACATTTGTATAATTTAGTGTATATACTTTTTTTTATATTTTTCACTTGACTTGTGTATCCGTTGTAACAGTGATAAAGTAGATAAAGTAGACATAGTCTACCAATTAAGCTATTCAGTATAGTAAAATAAAAATAAAATAAAAATGATCTTGTCCCTATGAAATAATCCCCCAAACAGATTTTAATAATAATAATAAAAATAATATATTCAATTTTTCTGTCATTCATCACCATATATTAATTTAAAAGAAACAATCATCAGAGATAAGCCTGTCAAAAGTCTCTCTGTCTCTCCTCCTCAGATGAAGAACCCTGAACATTCTTTATTTTGTTAAATATTGGACTTTTCTTTTATTTAAAGATGTTTTTTATTGTTTTTATTTGTTGTGGCTCAGATGAGGGGGTCATAAAAAAAATTAAGAATGGAAGTGGATGTTATTTTTGTGTTTTGTCTCAAAATAAGAAACACTTGAAGTGACCCCATGTTGACTCTTCTACCTGTTCTTTACATAGCTGGTAGCCCACATTGTGATATGTTGTCCCATTTAGAGCACTGGTAATCCATATTTGGTAATCTTGACAACTGTGTATCTGGAGGGTGAAACCAGTCCAATGTTGCTTTGAAAAAACGGCATAAAAGTAAGACGGATTACCTGATCCTGAATAGCAAAAAATGGGATTTCCAAATCCGGATCATTTTGATCCAGATTAAATGTTTTGAACTGGCCCCTTGTGTTTAGATAATAGATGATGAAGATGGCTTATTTAATTTGCATTTATTCAGTATTTTATGGTACAGTAAATGTATTGTCTGTAATGACTGAATTATTTTTTACTTTATGTGGTAGTAGTTATTAATATCATTACAATACAATTTCCCTGTAAGCCAAAAGACTACTATGGAAATAAGATACATTTTTCCTGTGTCATGCATAACATCTTGTTTGTTTTATATACTAAGTCAATTTTATTTATCATTTCAATTTGTATTTTTTGTCTCTGTATATCAGCATTGAATTTGTCTTTTGTTTAGATTTTCTTCTTTTTTGTTTTGTGAATATTTGGACAACTGTTTGTGTCAGACATGCATCTCTGCTTGTCAAACAGCTGGTACATATACCTTACAGTAGACTTCTATATATATCATTTCAATTTGTGTTTTTTTTTTCACCAAATGGCTCTGCAATGGTAAGAGGCAACATCAGACTAGAGGGTCAGGCAGATAAACTGACCTATGGAGAGGACCAGTAATCTATGTGACATGCTTAGCAAATTGAATGAATAAATAGATCTTTAATTCCCTTCAACATCATGTAAAGGGGGTTATCTGAGATGTGGATGTATGCTTCATAATCCTTGGCTTGGTCCTTTGCTACAACTCCTCACACTGCAGGGGAAAGACTCTCTTGCTGACATGAAAATAACACATCATCAAATCATCACCTCTAAACCCGACCTTGGGCAAACCACATAGTTGTGTAAGCAAAGAAAAACTCAGTGTGGTTTCAATTTTCTGCTATTGGTTCAAAACCAAAGAGGTTCGTAACTGTAAACAAACCCAAAACACTTGGAGTTTTTGAGAGTTTGTACTGTATAAGGCTGACTCTATGCTTTCTGATGGTGGCTGATGATTTATGTACGGGGGGCACAGTCTCCAAGGAGTGGAGCTGTAACATCAGCACTGTGTCTGTGTCAGCGCTGTCACAGCTTGACAGTAAGACACACAGACAGACAGAGAAATGGACAGGCAGACAGACAGGCAGGCAGGTGAGAAAAGGCAGCCAGACAAGGGGGCAGATAGTTAGACAGAGAAATCCAGACATATGTCAAAAAATAACATTGATGATATTTCAACTGAGTATACCAAGGACCAACTAAGTGGCTTAAGCAGCTTTTCATTCCATCCCAATAAAATTGGTGGAGAAACATATTTATGTAGATGTGCTTTTGTTCAATCAATCTTTACTGTTCGGGACAATAAAATCAGAGCACACTCATGGCCACTTGAGGTCTGAAGCGTGATTATGGTCCCTGGCGGTCCTGCTTCCATCCAGGACTCAGGCAGCTCTTAATCATCTCAACCCTGACGCAAGATGGAGGGACCACACCCACACTGGTTGTGGTTGTGCAAACAGACACTAAACTATATCTTTACAAACAGACCAGACTGTACAAAGCAGGCAGACACACCTGCTGCATCCTAAGATTAGGTCAACAGAGCAAGAAACATCAAACAGAGCAGGACAAACTGAATGTGGGAGAACAGAACATCCTGTAACATCAACAAAGACAAATACACAAAAACATATTATGGTACCAAAGTTCAGCTCAGTTCTGTTCAGATTATTTTGGATAAGTGAAATAGGGACCACTCTTTATCTGGGCCCTGTCTCATAAAGCAGGATAACTTAAGTTAGCTAGATAAATGGGATGTCTGGAAACCCTTTAAATCTGGAACATTGACAGAAGTAAGCAGAGCTGTTCTGGGTTTTGTTTTGGTGTCCTCCTTAGTAATCCTGGTTTCTGGGACAGGCCAATGCCACCACCTTAAATTTAGGTGCCATACCAACAGCAGACACAATAATTTAAGACTTTATCTCAATATTATATTGGGTCTTATGTTTTGAATTCTGAAGTAATGCATTTTTCTGTTGCCATTAAAGTAGCTTGCAAAACAAATCTTCTTTGCATACAACCAATGTGTTTTACTTTATTTCAAGTGGTTTCTAGGCACTTTATTGACTAGCTTTTATACTTTTATACATTTTCATACAGAAGGCTCCAATGTGTGTGCATCTGGTATGTGTGAGCAGCTAGGTCCATATCCACTATAGCTATATGTTGGTTCACCTCCAAGGACACCACAGTGGCTGGCTGTGGCTCAGGTGGTAGAGCGCTTGCCTACCAACCGGACGGATGGTGATGCGATCCCTGGCTCTGCAATCCCATGTCAAAGTGACCTACACGTCTGTGTATGAATCTGTGTGAATGGTTCCTGTACTATGTAAACGTGCTTTGAATAGTCGATAAGACTAGAAAAGTGCTATATAAAAACAGTCCATTTACAACATGTCACAGTAGATATAGGAGGGTATTCCCACCCATCACTGTTGTTTCAGCTGGGACAGAAGAGATAAGAGAGAAGGACAAATCCAAATTAAGCCTGACAGAAAGCGCTGCATTATAAACCCAACTCCCTGATGCAATCTGTGCTTAGTGATAGATAAATGGATAAAAAAAACTGTTTTGAAGGCTACAGGAAGAATGACAGCATGGACGTGGTATAGTAAGCTACATGTTGGATAGCAGTGGGTATTAAACCGAGTAAGATATTACTTTTGGGCATTTATCACAGATAGGATAGACTAAGACAAAGAAAGACAAAGCAGTCTGGGTGCATGGTCCTGTTTAACTGTCACGATTCTCTCACATACACACACACACACACACACACACACACACACAAAGAGAAATTGTGCAACCAAGATACAAATTATAAGGACTGTTAATTAATTTGGTCCAGGAGGACAAAGGCCAGCATGTGTGCATTTGTGCATGTATTCTGCATAGTACAGCGTGCTGTATGTAATGTGTATGTGTGAGTAAAACCTGGACATCATGATGTTTCTCCAAATTAAATAGAATGTCTCCCTGCCCAAACCCTGCAACATGCGCGCGCACACACCCACACACACACGCGCGCGCACACGCACACACAGGACAGCATGTGTACCACAGCACCAAGGGGTGAAGTATCAAAGGCTTAGCTTGTGCCATTAACCTAATACACCAATTAAGGACGCGGCGTCATGCTTATCTTCTGTCAATCACTCACTAGACACACACACACACACACACACACACACACACACACATAAACACACACACACCTTGTTCCAAAGCAATAGATTTTGTGTGATGTTCTCTGTTTTGGCACCAGAGCCACAGCAATGGCCTGCCTGACCTGCAAAACATGATCGTGGACTACACTGTATTTCTGTCTTTCAAACGCCCAGTTCTTACCCGTAGCACAAATGACCTTAATCATGTTGTCGTGCATCACGTCTCACCATATGTCTCTTTAAACGGCGGCACTGTGACATCCTGCAGAGTCTCCGTCCAGCCCTCCTCCTCTGCCTGACTACGGGACAGAGAGCCCGGGGGACCGGCTCCGATGCTCCCGCTGCCGCCACCTCCTGCTCCCCCGCGTTGTCCGCTGCTCTCCTTACCGCCCCGTTTTTGGTGGTGGTGGTGGTGCTGCTGGTCCTCTTCGCCTACCTCGGCTATGTAGTTGTCAGAGTCGGAGTCTCCGGAGGTGCTGTAGAAGGGATTGTCGCTGCTGTCATCCCCGGACTCGCCGAACACGTCGTCGGATATCTGCAGACTTTCGTACCGGGAGCGGGCCGCTTCCAGGAGAGACAGCGCTTTTCGCCCGCACTCCGCCATCTCTCTCTCTGTAGTAATACTCTGCTCCCCTTTCTCTTTCTTCCTCCCTCTTTTTCACCCTTCCACTACGGCTAAAACGGCGTGAAAGTGGTCACGATCTTCCAGGAGCAGGGAGGTGTTTGCCTTTATTTGGCCGCTTTACCCTCCCCTACTTTAGGTATAAATTATGATCCTACCTGCCCTCCAGGCTCGGATGCGGAGCCCGGTGGTCAGAAGCTTGGGGATCCGGCAAGAGTCCGCTTCAAGGGTAGGCTACTGAAATATTACCGCACCTTCCTCAGCCTACAGCGCTGCGCATTGGGGAAAATTATCGATGGTTGTGGCACAGCATCCGGGTTGAGGGACCAGTGATTTCTCTACAAAGAAAGATAATAGAGAGAGTAGTGGCTGCTGCTGCATCACCTGACACGATCACAGCCCTGCCCTGTCATCCAATAAAATGCATTTTCTCATCCAAACGGCTGAGCGGCTGATGGGAGCTGCTGGAGCTAAAATGTTGAACAATATGATGGTTAATGGTAAAATAATATCAGAATAAAATGTTGGACACAAAATAAGAATAGCATGGTAGGATACACACCCCCAACACACACGCAATACGCACGCGCGCGCGCACGCACACACACACACACACACACACTAAAATCAATTAAATTAATATAATTAAATAGGCCATTAAATAGGCCTATGTTGTGTTTTTCAGGGTGCTACACCCCTATTTACAAATAATAATTAAAACAATTTTTACAAATTCCTTCCATATTAACAGTAGGCTAGTAGCTGGCCCACCAAGGTCCATAGCTGCCCAGAGCTTTTGATCCTACAATAGGCACAAGCTTTCTTAGCAGATTTCAGCTGTCATGGAATTGCCTTGTCTATTTGATTGGTTTGTCAACTACATTTTTCAGAGTCAAGAATTAACTTCCAGTGTCAAATTTTACACCATCAGGGAGCAAGAAGTCCTTCAAATACTTGAACATCTACAATTCAATGACATCTGCACAAAACTCAATCTGTTGATTAAAGTCATGTACAATCGAAAGCTGCAGAAGAGCTTTACAATATCAAGAATGAACATGCAATCTGCACCTTCCATATTGCTTGTCATTTTTTAGGTTTTTACTTTAACCATTTTTTTCCACTGATTAGGGTCAGATACTTTTATTTGGTGGGCAGAGATTACCATGCATTTTGGAGGCCCTAAACACCCCCCTTAACCTTCTGCAGTAGTTATGAGCTAAAAAAAAGGATATGTTTTCAGAATGTTCTGGTTGGCAGGGTCATTATGGTGCCTGTGCCCTGCTGTGGGTGCAACCTTGCCTGGCCACATTATATTTACCTCTTCTTGCCTCTAGAGGGCGCCGCAGCATGGCTGTAGTGGTCCTACTCATTCTTCTTCCTCGTCGGTGCGCTTGCCATGTTTGCGGAAGCTCGGTGACAGCAGCAGCTAGCTGGACCTGTACTTTGGCCGGACGCTTCTTCATTTGTATGTTGTAGCTGTGTCTTGTAATCCAACATGAATCTACCAAAGGGACCAGATTCTTTGTGCTTCGACAAGGATGTTTTTATGAAGGTAAGAATCCGTTAAGTTTGTTAACGCGCTAGCGATAGATTATATGCTGTTAAACTAGCTAGCATTAGCTAGCTATGCTCCTGTTTCTTAATTCTGTATGCCGTGTTTGTCGTTTTGGTCAGTTTGTAAATGTTCTCTCTTCATTTTCTGTTAATAATAAGTAATACGACTGGGTGTCATTGTATGCATGGCTGCTGCTATATAAGTGGGTCTGACGGTTTCCCTCTGGTCTGACTGATGTTGCTGTCGGTTGTCTCTCTTTCTTGCAGGATGACTTTGACGTTGACCAGTTTGTCTCGGAGTGTCGGAAGCAGGTCCAACTGGAGGAGATGAGGGAGGACCTGGAGCTCTACTATAAGCTGCTGAAAACGGCCATGGTGGAGCTCATCAACAAGGACTATGCCGACTTTGTTAACCTCTCCACCAACCTGGTCAGTTGTTGTTAATGTGGTTGTGCATTTGTGGACTGGACAACCAACAGCCAGTAACAGCTTGTAGTCCACAGGAGACAGGGAGGGCATCTAGAAATCAGTGGTTTATTGAGACTATTCTCTTATAATGTCCCAAAAACCAATCTTGACCTTTAATGGAAACTGTCTTGATAAAATCAACTAAGATATCTTCTTATATGCTCTGGAGCCCGACCTCTGAATTGGCAAGTCCTTGCTTTTAGTTGATAAGATCACAGATATATTGGTATTGTAGTGCATTTTCAGCCTCAAAAGTTCAGTAAAGTTAGGTGTGAGAGTAGACAGATTCTAATGTCAGACCTCTGCTCACTCGTTTTAGGTGGGGATGGACAAAGCCCTCAATCAACTATCTGTGCCATTAGGACAGTTACGAGAGGAGGTTATGGTATGTGTTCTAATTAAGTATGCTGTAAACTCATACATACTAATTACTACCACAGAGGGTTCATGCATGTTTCTGACTCTTATCTGTTGCAGAGTCTGCGGTCCTGTGTGAGTGAGGTGATTCAGGCAATAGACAACCAGCTAACCAAACAGGAAGATCTGCAGAAAAAAAAGGTTTGACTCTTTGTCTTGTCTGACTTCAATATTTGATCATAGTTAGTATTCATCATTAACTAAACGTATATCACATTTGTATGATTTGTATGATCACATTTACAATGCTCAGTGACAGTCAAGTATGACATGTCCATGTCAAATTGTGAACAATAAACAAGCAATACAGACAATTTACGAGTTTTTAAATTTGTTTATTGCAATTCCTAGTTTTCCAATTTTTTATGTAGAGAGAACATGCATAGAAGACAGATGTCTACTCTGTGGGACGATCTCAATGAATTGTCATCTTTCTTTTATCATCCCATCCATCAGGTGTGTGTATTGAGACTGATTCAAGTGGTGAGTTCAGTGGAGAAGATTGAGAAGATCCTCCACTCACAGAGTTCCAAGGAATCCAGCTCTCTGGAAATCAGCAGGTGGGAACCTGATGTGCTGGCTTTACGTGATAGATAACTGAGTCGAATGTGGGCAGTTTGTTTACCAAGTAATGGCAGTTTCAATATTTGCATTTCAACATTCTGCCTAACCAGGTATCACAAACAATAGACCGATTAGATCCTGGTTATACATTTGTTATGCATATCTATGTTTATTTTAAAACTGTAGTGTGAAAAGCTATATTTGTATTTTGCCATGTTGAACACACCAGAGGTTCAAATAGTTTGAGCTTGATTCTGCAGGAATATATTATTCAGCTTTTGTGTCTGACTTCATGTCTGTCTGTATAAATGTGCAGCCCCTTGTTAGCAGGTCAGATCCTAGAGAGGATTGCTACAGAATTCAACCAGCTGCAGTTCCACGCTGTACAGAGCAAAGGCATGCCCCTACTGGACAAAGTCAGACCTGTAAGTGTTAATGACTCAATCAGTCAGACAGCTGATGAATTAATAATCACTCAGTTAATGAGTTTGTCTGTCTGGCTGCTGTCAGTCCATCAGTCCTGTAATTAATTGACAAAGATAATCAGCTTCTGTGCAGTCCTAAATATCTCTCAATATGTGATCCTAGATGCCACATTGATTTACTTGGAATATACTCTGTTGGAATATTTTCTGATACTTGTTTGTGTTCTCTGGCAGCGTATCGCAGGGATCACCTCCATGCTGCAGCAATCTCTGGAGGGCGTGCTGATCGAGGGTCTGCAAACATCCAATGTGGACATGGTGCGTCACTGCCTGAGGACGTATGCCACTATAGACAAGACTCGAGATGCTGAGGCCCTGGTAGGACAGGTGCTCGTCAAGCCATACATGGACCAGGTAAACAAACCACACATGTTTTGGTAGACCCTCAATCCAGGTGAATTGCTGCTTTTTTGAAGACATTAAATGATAACTTTGACAGAATATCCTCTCTCCTTCTTACCTTCTTTTAGGTAATAGTAGCAGAGGTGGTAAAGTCCAGTCCGAATGGTCTCCAGTTGATGTACACTAGACTGTTGGAGTTTGTTCCTCATCACTGTAGACTCCTTAGAGAGGTGACTGGAGGAGCCATATACAGGTATTGATGTTATTATGGAGCCAAAATTCATTAAAAGCATGCATAGATCAATCAACACTTGTCTGCGTTCATCTGTTGGAGCTGTTGCATTTAGCATATTAAACACACGCTATTGATATTTATTTATATTGCATTCATATAATTACCATGCATCATGTACTCAACATATTTGAACACTTGAACAACTCCAACTCCTAGATTGTGCACTTAAAAGAATCACTGGATGAATAGTGACAAAAGTAGATGATATCATAACATATTTTTGATATACTGATGTTTCCTCTCTCCTTAGTGACAAAGCTGACGCTGTGCCAGGTTATGATTTTCTGGTGAACTCTGTGTGGCCAGAGATAATCAAAGGGATAGAGGAGAGGTTGGCCTACCTCTTCAACCCTGGAAACCCTGACATATTCTTTGAGGTACAGCCAGATTGACACAGTTGCTGTGTGTTTGTTTTTGCTGTTATTAAAGGTTTTGTGTCGCATAATGCAGTCGAGATTGAGTAGTTTCACCTGTGTGTTTTTTCTGTTGACTCTTTTTCTTCTTTTCTAGCGTTACAGTGCCAGTATGGAGTTTGTGCGAAGGTTTGAGCGTCAGTGCAGCTCGCAGGCCAGTGTGAAGAGACTGAGAGTACACCCATCATATACCAGCTTCCACAACAAATGGAACCTGCCTGTCTACTTTCAGCTACGGTGCGTATTACCTCGATAGGATCTATGCTCTATACAAACTAACAGTCTATAGATTTCACTAACAACAAACAAACAACAACACAACAGTCTGTGGTTTTCCGGGCTTATGTGTGCTATTTCTTGGCTGAGAAAAGAAGAGCTGGCAGTGTTTTTTTTTTTTTTGGAAGCGCTTGTCAGATAGTTGGAAATCCCCCTCCCCCCTCCTCCTTTCAGACATCAGATCAGAGGGGGCTGTGTCCATATCTGTAACACTCCGAAAACTGACAATCCAACATTCCTTATCAGTATCTGGATATTATGTCAAACTATTCCTTTAAGCTAATTGACATCTTGATTTAGAATGACATTCATACATATACACAACCGTACATACATTTTTACTTTATAGGTGTGTTTTGATCTTAAGTTAGACCTCAGCTTGAAGGAATCTAGTCAGATGTTGGTGAAGGTGGAATTTCTAAACATGTATTTTGAAAAATTGACTGGTCTCACTTTAAGAACTCAATGAGAATGCTTTGATTAAAATAACAGCCTGCCAGCATTTTTTACAGGAAGCAGAAAAGTTGGCAGACGTCCACAAGTTAAACAATGCACATTTTGTGTGGAAAATTGCTTATGGGTTTGAGTTTCATGCAAAAATGATGACAAGAAGCCAAATGTTAACTGAGGATGTGTGTCAGCATATTACTAAACATAGCCCGTAAACATGACACTGGACTTTGACTGAATGGCCACTGATCTTTTGAAGCAGTAGAGAAGTTGTCCACTGTTTGTCAACCTCCTCCCACCCCCACAAACACACACACACTGTAATGATCAGGATCACAGTTCAACTTTTCTGGAAAGTCCACAATTTCCAACGCCTACAGTGTTGTTTTATGTCAAGTGCATGGGAGCTGATGCCGGAAATAAGCTGACAACACATTGCTTGTTTTTCCCCGTCTTGTGTTTTTAGGTACAAGGAAATAGCAGGAAGTCTAGAGAACCGCCATCAGTGATGGACTAGAGGCAGCACCAGGTAGTATATTATTCTTTATCATGAACGCCAGTGTGTACCTAATACTTTACCTGCATTAACTGTGTATCTGTGTCTGCTCATGTCCAGCTGGCAGTGCATACCACCTGCAGGTATCTGAGGTGTTGTGGTCCTGCTTAATGAGATGTTGGTCAGATAAAGTCTACCTGTCACCTCTGGCTCATCGCTTCTGGAAGCTAACATTGCAGCTGTATTCACGATACGCCAAGTTTCTTGACGAGGTACATTTAAATATACCAGAGAGGACTATAATGATTTAAATATTCTGTTTAAGAGCAGTAATTCCAACAGAGCAGAATGCAAATGAATAGGCATGTTGCTGTTGCTTTCTCTCGTTTCTCATCTTGCTTTGTGTCCGTAAAGGTGTTGACAAAGAGTCCAACCCCTGAGGTGGCTAAAGAGCAAACCAGGCCTCTGCCGAGCTCGGCCTCCTCCACTTCCAGCCGAACGTCAATGGATGAGGGCGGCAGTGAGAGTGGGAGTCCAGCCTCCCTGTCCACCAAACAGCTGGTCTACATCGCAGCTGACATTCAAAAGCTGCAGGAGCAGGTACACACACACACCAAGGAAAAACTTGCATATTTTTTCTAGACTTATTGGGGTCTTTTACATCATACAAAGTATCTCTTTTTAAGAATGTCATAATGGTTTTTCACTTTATTGTTGCCACATAGACAGCTTGTTTGTCTTTCTCTTAGATATCAGAGGTGTCAGAGATGGTCAGACAGCGGTTAGAAGCCATCGGATTCAAAAATGTTGCTATTGTAGAAGGTAAGCTACCTACACATTGCATATGGCAGTCATTTAAGATTTTCTCTTCCTTTTGCAGTGTTTGATACTCTTTACTCTGCAATGTTTTCTTAGGAAATGAGGAAAGAAATGTGCAGGACATTTTTATTAAACTAGTTTATAACAGCTGGATGTTTCTCTGAATTGTAACTGTAATATTAGAATTTTTTTTATTGGTAGAATTTCTGCACTTTATCTGCTGTGGTCTTATTTTTTTTTTTAAAAACATGCCATCCGAACCCTGACAGGCGTTTGAGCATGATTCACTTAATATAATCCACATGGCCTTCCTTGCTCACTGTCCCCTGGTTAAGCACCAGGGCATTAGCACTGTGTGTACTTTTGCATTTATTAGTGCTCTCTTCTATGTCAGATGCTCTAACAGACTCCAAGGCTTGTCTGTCAAGTAGCATTCCCACTCTGAACACCAGGATGACCCAGCATCTGACTGAACGCAGTTGCCGCTTCCTGAAGAGTGCCTCAGAGGTTCCACGGCTTTACCGCAGGACTAATAAGGTCAGCGAAAAGCTGCAAGCATGCATGTTTACGCGTTTCTCTTATGTCCTTATATAATATTCTCCCATAACATAACTTGGAGGGAACATTGGGAGCACTGTTTGTTTGATTTAGACAACCTGCAGGGCTAATGCACTTGGAACTCAGTTGTGGCATATCCATTTATTTATTTTTTTACTGATGGAAATACTATAATTAAAGGTCAGAATGTGACGTTTTGAAACTGGCCAGATATTAATGAAACTGGAACTCTGATTCATTATGTATGTGTTATACATGAATGGCATTTGACTTTAACATTCTTATTAGCTCTAACACAGAAAACTAATGAACTAAATAATGTTTTTTTAATTATAAGGCTGGGCACGCCTTTAATTGACCTTGGGAAATGGCACTTTTGATAAAATGACTTGGCCCACTTACTGGACTTACTTTCCAGTTGGTTAAACTTGTACTAATAATTTTTCCGTCAAACATGCTCATTCTTTTATTCATTCCTCCACTCACTTAGCATACAGCACAGAGATGCACTGATAACCATTGAAAAGGATGCCCTGATCAAGTTTTATTGCCTGCCTGAATGTCATTGAGTCCTTTAATTACCTATAATACTAAATATATAATACTAAATATCTGCTGATACTGAGTCTTATTCTTTATTCATGCTTTCCTGCTTAATAGAGCTGCACAAGTGACACTTTACACAATTTCGACTGCATGGCACCACACTAAGAAAATGTAGCCCGAAATACAGTTTTTCGATAATAGTTTAGTTTAATAGACAGGAATATAAGTGGTGGAGCTGTTTTCACTTAAGGTGTTGGTCAGGTTGTCAACCGCCTCTCCCAATCCTCAACATGAACAAAGTGCTTCAGACATTCAACACAAGCAAAAAATGTAATTGTGTATCTTGTTGTTTATCTGTCCGTAAAACATTTTACTTCTTCCCTGAGCAGGATCTGCCAGTGCGTGCATCCGCCTACATGGACAATGCCTTACGCCCGTTACATCAGTTACTGACTGACTCCACGGGGCTGGTCACCCCCATTACAGCACAAGAGTGGCTGCGAGTTGCACTGTCGGACTGCACACAGAGGTGAGCTAACACACCTGCAAACATAAATAGACCCAAATACAGTACCAGTGTTGATATAAATGATTGACTATTTCTTTCTAAAATTAGTTTTTCTTTTATAAATCTTTCCAGGTTTTCCAAGTTTGTGTTTCCTACTTTCATTTTCCACCTTTCTTGTGTCCAGGTACTATGAGACCATATCAGAGGTGCTGAGCTCAGTGAGAAAGATGGAGGAGAGTCTGAAGCGATTAAAACAAGCCAGAAAAGGTGCGAGCACGACTACCACGGCAGGAGCAAACAGTGGACCTTCAGACGACAGCAAGATTCGACTGCAATTGGCACTGGATGTGGAATACCTGGGGGAACAGGTAGGTGGCGTTTGACGAGGGCAGACACGTGTGGAGATATGTTTGAACATGTGACAAATAATGCACATTCCTCTTTCAATAAAATAGACTGTGTGTGTGTTTGTATGTATGTATGTGTATATATATATATGTATACTGCTACTATGTTCTGTTACGAACTTCAGTGTCATCTGAAATGCTTTTGCTGATTCTCTCTTACGCTGTACTGTTGCGTGTCTCAGATCCAGAAGATGGGTCTTCAGCCAAGTGACATCTCCATGTTCTCCACTCTGATGGACCTGGTAAGAGAGGCCCGAGAGCTCGCTGAACACACCTAGTGAAAAGTTGACTCCATAGTAAGGGAAACCTATTAACATGCTGCTTTGCCTAAAGGCTTGTGAATGAATAAAGCACATTTGTACCAATCCGGGCCATAGTCATGGTCTGGTAACAGTTGATGATGATCAGACCATGAAGAATGTAACAAGAACTGACACTACTGAAATCCCTTTGTTCAAAAACATCTCCATCTAAGGCAGACTTTAAAGTCACATTGCACAAACATTTCAACAACAGGAACCTGCCAGAGTTGCATCTGATCAAACTGTTGTTGGACAGCAGAGAAACTACTGTCTGTAGGTGAGCCTGGATCATTATTGGTTCTGCTGTAAATAAAAGGGACCGCATGGTACTATGTTCATGAAGTTTTTCACCAAATGATTGATGCTGATGATATGCAGTGCTCTACAGAAAATGATTGCGTTGATCATTATATGTCGGGCTACATTTTACAAGAGTCTCAAATCTGAGTGAAGAGAGAATGTCAAACAAACAATATTCATCTTATTTCTGATATTTGGTAAAGGATTCATCTCAAATAAAGAAGTATGTAAGTGTATAACATGTACATTTTTTGTTAAACTCAAAATTGTATAATATAATTAACATAAGTAACTTGGGGATACAATAAAGAACTTTGAATACAGTGTTGATTTTTTTGTGTTGGAATAGGTCAGTTGCATACATTTTTCTCCCTCAGGACTAACAATAAATGCAACAAATATTTCTAAATTAAACTCAAACTTGGGTGTTTGAAAACTGAAAATTTGGTCCTAAATAACGGGTTTTAGATTTTTGTTTTTTTGGGCATGACAAGCAAGAAGCTGCTCTGATGTCACCATTCAGTAAAACTAATATGCCTAATTCCGTGTTATTTCACACATGAATTCATATTTTTCATGTGTTTTAGATGTAATAGAATGTTGCTACTACAATGACCACATTTGCAACCTGACATTATAATACCTTTCTAACAGATTTTATGATTTGCAGATGGCTCCATTATTAAAATACAGACAGGTTTTGTAACAGGTAGTGTATAGTTTAATATCTACTCAACATTCAGTATTCATTAAATTGTATTAGGTGGTGATATCATTTGAATGAATACTCATTTGAAGCATTGACATGTTAATGACTATCTGAAACCCTGATGGAAAACAATGACATCAATCTGAAACAAAAATAGACTCTTAGTTACAATATACAACATATTAGTTACTGTACCTACTCTACTGAAAAAATACTGTACAGCACTCTGCTATAATACATTTTACAGAAATAAAACAAATTATGATTTTTAACAGGCTGCTTGAAAACATCTTAAACTAACAGATTTTATAAATACACAGTGATCGCCAGTCCTCTCAGTGGTGAAAGATAACACTGTCAAATATCGATAGATCCTTCTTGAGCCGGCATGTTCTTCGTTCCTCATGAAATGTATTTGGGCATTATTTCAGCTAGAAAACTCAGGTATGATCGAAATGAAAGTACTATATAACTTTACAGTGTAGGATTTGTGATCTTGCCCAACATGAGGATGGCGTTAAAATCTCCCTCTATGACAGAAAAGAAGAACGGCCGGTTGATTGACAGTTTCACAGGGATGCCCTCTTCCTGGGTCTTGTTCTGAGGTTTGCTCCTTCCTCTGACATCTCAAACAACACCTTGTTGACTGCCTGAGAGGACACAGAGAGAGAACAGTTAATGATGCACACATGAAGTGAGTGTTTTAAAAAAATTTAAAAAATGGTAAGGTCAACACTGATTTAGTTCACCTTATCTATAGTGAAGGGTTTGATGTTGCTGAGTTGGCTGAACTCAGCCTGGGAGCCCAACAGCTTGGCCTCAATTTCTGGATCCATGTTGGTCAGCAGGTCACGCAGATTAGTCACAGAAGACATTGAAAACTTCGGGAGGGACAGCTCCAACAGACTAGGTGGATGCACAGAATGGGAGACAGATTTTAAGTTTGAAAATGACAAAACTAAAATGGGACTGTAACCGACTCTTTCTGCCTTTAAATCCTATAGGCCCATTTACTCTACATACACATACATTTGAACAGAAATACGTATCATTGGCTAATGAAAATAATATAACTGAACATGACGTTGATGGAATTTAAATTGATGGGCACATAACGTGACCAAAAAAGTCCAAAGGTTCTTCAGAATGTTTGTTTGGTCCATCAGCTTGTGATATTGTAAAGGACATCAAGCATCATCTTAGGTCTGGATTTACACAATACTCACCCCTCCTGGAGGTTCTGGTGCCAGCCAGACATCACATCAGTGCGCGTAGTGAGCTTAGATTCAATATCCTGGAGGCTGGTCCCTTCATGAGGCAGGACCAACAACATGTAGGACCGTTTGCTCAGAGACAGCTTCACAACTGTACACCGCCGTACCTTCATGGTAACAAAAGAAAAAAATATCACAGATGATTCCTCACCTCACTCATTTCATAGTTTACAGCTGCAAATATGTGGTAAACAGAAATATACAAATGAGCCAACAAATATACATACATAACCACCATTTCCTGAACTAAGATTTACCTTATCATTCAGGTAGTAGTACTGACCCGTGTGGGTCATCAGTGGAGCCATTACTGTTGTCATTTCATCCACATGAAACTCCTGCAAGGAGGTCCTTTCTGGTTGGAAAGCCGTCCTCCAGTTGCCTAAACACACACAACCAAAGAACATAACAAGGTACTGCAAAGTGGGGCAGTAGTTGGCAGAACTCTGAACATTATTATCTGTCCTCTCTCTCTCTCTCTCTTTTTCTCTCTCTCTCTGAAATTACTTATTTCAGTTTGGTACATCAGCATGTAGGTCAACTGCACAAATGTAAGTGCGTTTGGACGTGGTTTTCAAACTTTTTTAAATAATGTAACCTCTTTGAAATATTTTTTCAGCCAAGTACCCCCTGAACAGCACAAAACATTTTTGGTAGAAAAAAGGTTCTAAATAAAGAGGTACAACGCTGCGCCTGTTTAGGCTAAACAACAACCTTGTAATTGAAAAACATTTTAATGCCAGTCTATATTTCAAATATTTAGAATCCATCACTAAATTCATTCGTTATTATAGTATAATTATTTTAGGAATTATGCATAAAGACATTTCCGATAGTACTATCCCCTGTACTAGTACTTGTTGAAACGTGCTGTATGGTAAATGTACTGAGAAGTAAATTCAAACATAATAAGTGGTACCATCTTTATTTAATATTCTCATCCTGGCATTGTGATAAAGATTTAAGTCTTAAAATGTGGTCTCTATTCTGAGTCCTAAAATACAAAGTCAGTTTTCACTTTAAATTATGAAACTCAATGTGTGTATTCTGTCAAATCAATTTAATAGAAGTTTAAACAAAACAGAAAAGAGACAGACCTTGGAAGTTGAAGGAAGAAACAAACAGAAGGTTGCTGCTGGAGTTAAGCTCTTTAAAGATGCCCTTCACCCTCCCGTTTGATGTCTTCTCCACAAAGCTGTTCACCAGCTGCTCAGCCTCTTGAGGTTTGGAGAAGTCCACGCCGCGGATAAATGATGTGTCGGAGAAGTCCTGTGTGCCTTGAATAAAGTCCTCCGACAGCTGAGCGTCCTGGCGAGTGAAGGTCCAGACCTGGGTTGTGATTTCATCTTTCGGCCCGTCATCCACCAGAGAGTTAATGCCCTGCAGTGTCTTGAGAACCTTGTGTCCGTCCATTAAGGACACACAGTCCTCTCGATCGGTGTCACTGCTCAGGCCCAGTAGAAGCTGGAAGGAAAGGAATGAATAGGGAAAGTTGAACTTCTTTGAATGAATGTACAAGAAATTTCTCATTCAAAATAGTGAAGGATTCTTTATTTCTCTTCAATGAGAAAAAAAAATCAAAAGCACAGACCTGGAACGAGCTTGCTGTCTTCTTGGAGGCCCCCAGGTAGAAGGTGACGAGGGATCCAATGGTGTTGACCGGAGAGAGGAGGGTGTTAGTGCTGTGCTGCTTGCTGCTGACAGCCTGGTACATCCTCAGGCCCAGAGAGTTCAACAGCTCTGCCAGGACTGCCGTCCTCTCTGAGATATTCTGCCTCTGTGCGTCCTCTTTCGAGAGGTCTCTACTGTCTGGTGTCAGGATTTCAATATCAAGAGGGGCCACAGAAAGCGTCTTCAGAGGCTTGGACGTCTGGATCTGCAGGGTCTCGCAGCTGACATTCTCAGCAGCAAATAAATGGAAGGGGTGGACGTAGACGCGGTTAGCTTGGCTTCCTGTGAGGTAGCAGCAGAGTAGGAGTGCTACAAGAGGTGACCGCAGTATCTGCATTTTTACCTGTTGTTGGTTGTCACCTTAAAACTATTTCTTCTGTGGAGGGAGACAGATGTATTTAGTTTACAATGAATCACCTTGAGTGTATAAACCCATCAGCATGCCTCTTGATTCTTAGTGGGCACTAAATATTGGGTGGCTTGTGAATGCTAAATCACTATTAGTGTGGCTTAAAAGGATTGGCTGGCAGGAACATTGGGCATAGAGCGGCATGACAGGGATGAATTGATTGCTCTTTGTACATCCTCTCTCCTGCTGGTCAGTGAATGAGAGCAGGCATTACCCTCTGCAACAGAAGTTGCATATATAATGAAGACGCATCTACTTGCTTCTGTGTGTGAATATGTATGTGTTCACTGACTCAAATAAGTTGGATGTTTCATTTGGGTATTGCTTTTTGTTTGTTTGGATTCTGTTAAAGCAGCTTTCAGATTGGAGACACAAATCAAACCAAATTGTCACCATATACTAAGATAAAAAGGGTTCACAGCGATTGGAAATATATTATACTTGTTGGCAAATTCGGCTGCATTTATGTTGTAATAACTGTGCAAACATCATCTAAAATAAATGAATAGATATGAGTTACAAAACCGACTTGTACGCACATGAAGTGTATAATTAAAAAAAATAAGTTCATTGATAGTTTGTTTCCCATTTTCTCATTGAAATGTTGCTGGAGCTCCCTAATGAAAGCAGAGTAAAAAGCTTTTTAGTACTGCAGTTGAAAATAAGTTGAACTGACAACCTTCTCTCCTTCATGAAAACCTCTTATGCATTAACTTAAATGTTTGTGAAGGACAGTAACTAGGGTGAATACTCATGCAAAAATAGGACTTTATCCTTTAAGATGAACGTGCAGAAATGTGGACTGATGGACTGTTGGAGGAGGTGAGCAAACACTAAATTTTCCCCTATTTGGAAATGTATCGCAAGGCATGGCCTTGGTCTCTTATCAATAAAACTGGTGCACTCCAATGTACACAACCAATCAATCTGTGTACCTCGTGACTTGATGTAAAATCACATTATCACTGATGTTTTATGTCAATTTTTGATTTGATTCATCATAACCTTGTCTTTATGTATCAAGTTTACAAAAATTAGTTGTACTGTTTATTTTTAGGAAGTAGATAACTCTTAAATTGAAAAAAGAGACACAGATTGACACATTTGAAACATTTAGAACATTGTTTTTTTGGTTTTAAAGAACATAAATTAATCCCATTCCCCCAAATTTATGAATAGTTTGTATAATTTACTGTACTGCACAATCAAAAGGCAATTACTGAGATTATGTCAAAGTTTGCGCTTACCGTGTGTGTCTGCTGCTGCTGAGTGAGGTGCTGGCTCCTCTGCTCCCTCAATTTAACCCGGCCAGCGATGCTCCCACCCTGGTTACTGATTAACCAAAGCAGCATTGAGTCAGGGGCTCTGCTGTCATGACTTAAACCCCGCTTTGTACTGACGCGCTACTGCTAAAGATAAAAAGGTCTGTCAGAAAGAGACCACTCAATGTCCCCTTTACATGTTGACTTTAGGTGACACATACTGGAGGGGGTGAAAAGGAGAGACAATTTCCACAAAGGACGAGTGGGAAGCAGAGGGACAGCCAGGCTTGTTTGTGTTTGAGAGTGACTCACTGTTATGTCACCGTACCGTGGAGATGTTTATCAATGAAAAGGGAATGGTGCTCTTGATTAATCATACATGTTCTTTGAAATTGTGCTCAACCTTGGGGTCAAACATTATCAAGTAAACAAGTCTCAAACCAGAATCCTTTAAATCTATATAAGTCACAAAGAACGAGTGTCATGTTTTATTTATAATTATTTTGCCATTGAGGTTCCAATGTTACTGATGTTATCTTGTCGTCATCTCTTTACATGTTCTGATATTTTATTTTTATTTTTTTTATTTTTTTTATTTAACCTTTATTCAACCAGGAAAGTCCCGTTGAGGTTAAAAACCTCTTTTTCAAGGGAGTCCTGGCCAAGAGGCAGGCAAAAACACAATCAACTACATTTGCAAAAGTTATACAACACAGATAATTAAAAACATTTACAATGTAAACAGGTAATTTCAGGTTCTCTCAATCTGGACTTAAAAGCATTTAAGGAAATAAGTTCAGATAATTTCAAGTCTTTTTGCAAAGAGTTCCATGCAGAAGGAGCGGAGTAGACAAAAGCCCTTTTTCCCAGATTTGTACGGGCAATATAATGTACATGAATCACTATTGACAACTTATATTATTTTATTCCATGTCCATTAGTGCAAATTTACTCTTTACTATGAATGTACAATAACACTCATTAAATCATGTAAACTGATATCATGAGAAATGTTGTTGACATCCCCGCTTTCAAAAGGCTTTCAAAAGCCAGAACTAATATAATGTGTTTTAAATTCAAATGTATAGGATTAAACAATGCAATGTCTCATCCTCAATTTTAGATTTAGAGAGATAATAAGTTCAAGGCTTACTTAGAAAAGAGCAAATGTTCTGTGTAGGCAAAAAAAAACAATCCTATTAAGCCATGTGGAGCTCGTATTTATCCTTAAAGGACAACATCCATGACCTCAATGAGGAAACTCCTTCACACGCACCTGATTCAACAGGACATGGTACACTCAATTTTCTCATCAGAAGGAGAAACATCATGCTATGTTAAGGGTTTTACAACCCCGGTTTTTATCTTTTATAAACATTATTACAGTAATAAAAAATGATAACGGGAAGTTAAGAGTCTGTACAGTAAACTGAACGACTTTTTGTAATGCTGACAGTTAGACCCATTTATGGCCAAAGTCACTCATCTAACTTGTAACAAGGTACAAATAAAAAGCAACATTCATGTGTCTTTTTTTGGTCTCTTATCAACAAATGACACATCAATCAATTGAACTTTTACTGTATTCATATTTCATATATAGCATTTGTATGTTGATACTGATATCAATATTCATTTTTGACGTTGATATATTATGTTCATTATTCCTAATTTACATTTTTGTCAATGATCATGTTTGGCTTTCAAAGAGTTGTGACGGGTGGGGGGGGGGGGGGGTGTACGGGGACTTGAACCAGCGACCCTCGGGTTCCCAACCCAACTTCTTACAAACAAAATGATTATTTATTACCACAAATACACAAAAAATACAAATGTAAATAATAAAAAAAGACATAATAATAATAATAATTACAATAATAATAATAATAAATATATTTTAAAAAGTAACATATATCGAGTAAATATAATTTCTATTTTAATGTTTTATTAGATTCTTAAACAATCCAACCTATAAAACATTTACGCTATGTATTAAAATGTTTATTTGCCAAGAAAATGGTAATACAAAGATTTAAAAAATCTTGCCTTGCCAGTATTCCTCTTGGATGGAAATGTTATTAGTTTTGCAGATATTTACTCATAAACCAAAGCATTGTAGACAGGACAATTAAAACTTTTGACCTGATGATGGCGCCAGATCAAAGGTCAGGGGATCCTCAAAGGTATGGGGGGGGTCATGAATGTCTGTACTTAATTTCATCGCAATACATCTGGAAGTTGTGAAGAAATTTGATATAAAACCACAATGTTAATTTGATGGTGGCGCAAGATTAAAAAAACGTACGGGGATCAGTCACCAAAGTCAGTAGGATTTATCCTCTGGGCACCATACATGTTAAAAAAAACAGTAATCAATCCAACAGTTGTTCAAGTCTCTCAGTCTGGACCAATGTGGCTTTAATGTAAAAAATTAAATATAGTGTCATTTTAACATTTTACTGCTGATAATCACAACATTATTTGGCGAGACGTAAAGATTGTGTGAATCAGCAATAAAAAAGGATGCATTTCTTTAATCATTAAAAGCATTAATTAATCTGATTTATATGGTATGTGTGCATATTTACAAGACAACTATAAGCAACTGTATTGTGAGATTTTTATTATTATTATTACATTTATAATATTATCATTACTATTATATTTAAAACACATGAAACTGCATCCGTTACTTTCTATTACTTTGAAAATAAAAATGTACAAATATTTCATGTTCACACTGTCTACTGTAAAAGCAGTGCAACTGTGCAGTAGGTTTTGTGTGGTCAGTCACAATAACTGTAGCAGATGTCAGTTACACATGTTACATAATTACAGTGGATGTTTTATTATCTGCTCAAGTTCCCAAAAACCCTCATTAAGTTCTATGTATGTCTTAAGCAAATATTTTAAAACACACTTTATTATAGTTAACCAAGTGTGTTTTTTCTCATGCATAATGATTAATGAGTAATGCATCACTGTCACTGTTGGTGGCTTTAGAAACTTTATGGGTGCTACATCAAAGTGGCTGGCTATATAAACTGCCATGTTCAGCATCTGAAGCAGGTTTGAAGGTGAACCAATTTGCCATGTGGACTCTCTGGGTTCTTTGCATTGTGGTTGCCTCACATGGAGTGCAAGGTATTGTTATGTTTGTCTCTTTGGTCTTTTTCCATTACAGGTTTTTGACAACATTTTTGGCTGTTGTTACTTGTGCTGACTAAGTTTTTCTTATTATACACCAGGTGTTGGTCGCTTTCAAACAACTGAGGAAATGAATCCAACAACCAATTCTCCAGGTATAAACCCCTATAAAGAATAATGCAACCATGGTTTAATGTTAATTGTCCTGCATACATCAAACATGTTGTTTTCCTTACCCTGTCTCTATCTGAATGGCCTGATTGATGTGTTTCAATCAGTTCCAGCTAAAGTAAAACTAAGTGTATTAAAAGATACAAATAACTAATGTGTCTTTGATCCAAGGCCCATAATCTGGTGATACTTGCTTTTAAGTGTTTAAATCTGTCTTTTTATTTAGTGTGTGTGTGTTTTTTTTTTAATCCATCAGTTGATGCAACATATGCAGATGAATAAAGGATTCTGCTGTAGCGGGTAAAATAAATAACCCATGAATAAGGACCATGTTCTGGTTTTAATCTGATTAATATCTATTTATTTTTATCCATAGTATATACTTACATGTTACACAGAGACTGCACCATTTAATTGAGAGGCACAGTGTTGACATATTTTTGCAATTGAGTGTAAACAGTAAGCATGACTGTCACAGAATCATTGTGAACGGTTTAGTTTTCAGTAACGATAATCAGACTTAAAGACCGAATGAGTCCTTTTTTGACTAAATATATTTTAGGTATTTCATTTATATATAATTGAAGGCATTGACATATGACATAAAAATAAACACCTGTCAGAAGTCAAAATATAATCTTAAAATTTTCTGTATCACACAAAAATGTAATTTAGTTATTACTGCATTTCTCACTTGTATGATTGCATTCTTTTCATTTTAAGTTGGTCATTCATTTGCTACTTTTCATTCATTTCTTTTATTTTATAATCCTGTGTTTCTTCAGATGTACGCTGTGGTAGCCAGTTTTATAGCAGCAGGGGCACTTTTTACAGCCCTAACTATCCAGGCCTGTACCCGCACAACGCAGACTGTATTTGGAACATCACACCAGGCAGTCGAATTGTGCAGCTGGACTTCCGTATTGTAAAGTAAGTGCATGCTCTGCATATTCAGGAGGCCCTGTGATCACTAACTACTGTTGCTGTATTGTCTGTAGCTTTAAATTCAAAATTCTGTTCTTTCTTTGCCCTTATCACAGCATTGAGTATCACTCAACCTGTGGTTATGATACCATTTACGTCTATGATGGCCCCAGTACCAGTTCCAGACTTCTTGGGAAATTGTGTGGCACAAACAATACCACCTTTCACTCCACTGGTACTTCTTTAACTGTGCGCTTCAAGAGTGATAGTAGTGGTAGCGGCCAAGGTTTTCTTGCGGACTTCCAAGTTGTGGGTAAGTAACAGTGGTTAAGACCAAGATGTTCATGTATTTTATAAAATATGCTGTTTCCCCATTTTGAATGGTGTCTAGGATTTCAACACGCCTTTTTCACAGCCTACATTTTGACTTGTCATAGTAGGAAAGGCACAGTTGTGAATAATAAATGATCGTTCCGTCTGTCCTATTCAAGTGTCCCAGCAGGAGTGCCATGCACAATGTGAGGACCCTGAAACCAAAGCAGTTAAATGTAATTCAGTCATTGTTCATTTTATTATTTAAACCTGTGATTTTCCAACTGTGACATGTCAAAATGTTGATTATAGGGCCTAGAACACCAAAAAGGTATCATTACATTATGTAGAGAGCTACCAAAACTGTATTTTTCAGTGATGGGAATTCTGTTTTTCCTGTCATGCAGCTGGAGGTTCCTGCAGATACAACTGTGGCTACCAGGTTGGAAACTGCTCTTGCTCTTCAAGCTGTAGAGGGAACTGCTGTCCAGACTACGAAGGTAAGCAGTGGTGGAATGCAACTAAGTGCATTTACTCAAATTCTGAATTTAAGTACATTTTTAAAGGGACTTGTACTTTATCTCAGTACTTCTATTCATTGCTACTTTATACTTCTACTCTACTACATCTTTTTGATGCATTGTTGAAGATTAAATGAGTGAATCTCAACCTTACACAACAGCAGTCTGGTTGGTGCCTCCTGTCATGTTTCAGATGTCTATGAGTTGTTTACAGTTTGCACCAACTTTTCACATGCATGGTTTAATTTGAAAACCTGTTTAAACAAAGAGGTATAGAATAAGAATTAGAATAAATTTAAATAATTCACAAAAAATCAAAGATGGGAGAAATGTTCAAAATATGACAAAAAAAAAACATTTGTCAGATTTACAATGTGACCCTTTAGAGGGTGCCTGGCCCTAGGTTGGGAACCACTGGACTAAATAACTTTTAAAATAAAGTAGCTAAAACTAGTTACACCTCAACCAGTAAAATGTTGCTGGTGTATTTACTGATGATAACGTAAAATATGACAATAAATTGTTTTACTTTAAATACTCAAAGTGCTTTTTACCTGTGAATCTTTTTTTTTTTTTTTTTTAAGGATTTTGAATGCAGGATTTTACTTGTAACTGAGAATCTGAGTATCTAAATACTTCTTTCACTGGGTTAAGACCAGGATGTAGCAGTAAAAGGCTCTTTGTTGGAATGAAAGAAAGCATAAAAATAGGGCATTCATTTATATCTATTAACCAATCTAATCTCTCTTTCTTACAGATTACTGTTTATCCACGTCTGAACCAACAGTAACTGGTAATTTTATTCTCCCTCAATAAAAGTTTCATTAAAGAAAAACATACATTTTTTTTAAAGTAATCTTGATATAATGTAAATGTTGTCTCTCAGCTAAGCCCTCATGTCGTTACAACTGCGGCTGGGACCTGGGAAGCTGTTCCTGCACAAGCTCTTGTCAATACTATGGCAACTGTTGCCATGACTACCACTGTAAGTGCCAAGTCAAACAAATCAACAGTGTTAACAACCTCTGCAGCTCTCCCCAGCTGGAAAAATCTGTCTGTCAAATTCCACCGTAATGCTGTGCTGAGAAGGACACAGAATGACCTGTTTGTTTAAGATTGCAAAACAAACATGTGGTATATTATAATTTATTATGCAATAAAGGATCCAACTTCATTTATCTATCTCCTTATATAGATTACTGTCCAACCACTACTCACAGCCCTCCCTCCTCAGGTATAAAAACCCTTTAAGCTACAATTTACCCTGAAGTACTTGATATGTAATAATTATTATATACTATAATGTCAACCTGTGCCTCACAGCTCGGCCCTCGTGTTATAACAACTGCGGTGGGCACATGGGAAGCTGCTCCTGCACAAGCTCTTGTCAATACTATGGCAACTGTTGCTATGACTACCATTGTAAGTGCCAAATCTAACGAGTCAACAGCATTAACAGGTTCTGCATCCCTCTCTTGCTGAAGGAATCAGTCTGTCAAATTCCTCAGTGCCTGTCAGTTCATGGTGGGATACAATGTTTTTCATCCCATTTACAGAATACACAGCAGCTGTGTCATAATGTTTGTCTTACACAGTAAGAGGAGGTGTAAATATTGTAATCACTTCATTCTCTTATTTCTGTCATGTAGCTACCTGCCTGTCAACCACTGCCAAACCAATCACAGGTATAAAAACCTCTCATCAACCTATATGTGAAAGAATAAAACATATATTCAATTACTGAAATGTTTTAACACTCTACCGTGTCTCTCAGCTCAGCCCTCATGTCGTTACAACTGCGGCAGGCACATGGGAAGCTGTTCCTGCTCAAGCTCTTGTCAATACAATGGCAACTGTTGTTACGACTACTACTGTAAGTATCATGTCCCCCAAGCTCAGAAGAGAAGCCGCTACACACTACATGGCATGGCCATATTGTTTGTTCACAGTTGCAGAATAAACCAAAAGGTTATCAGAAATAAGAAGTGTAAACAATTGTAATATTTTATTCTCCTCTCTTTTTTCATGTAGCTTACTGCCCCTCACCCACCACAGGTATGAAAACCTCTAAACAACCTTGAGTATAAGGGAAACATTTATAAACCCCGTCTATCATTTATTCTGCTAGCAGGAAAGATAACTGAAATGTTATAACACTCTCCCATATCTCTCAGCTCAGCCCTCATGTCGTTACAACTGCGGCAGGCACATGGGAAGCTGTTCCTGCTCAAGCTCTTGTCAATACAATGGCAACTGTTGTTATGACTACTACTGTAAGTATCATGTCCCCCAAGCTCCGTAGACGCTACACACTACGATCTACCGATTTTACAGAAAAAGCATCTTTCACCTCCTGAAATGCAACACTGCAATATTATTCCTCATCCAGTACCTTCATAAAGGAATAAACTGAATTATTATTCTCAGCTTGACTGTATCGTGATACAAAATGGCATCTTAATATAATGTGTTTCCTATTGAAACAGAATGTTGCGGCAGTACACACTGTGCGAGATATTTCTAAATTCTATACAAAAGATTCAAGACTCACAGTTTTCTAGACATTTAAAGTGTCCATGTCATGGGGGTCTTCAATGTTACCTCAGTTTGTGTTGTCCAACCAAGTTGAGAGGAAAAAGTGTTATTGACTCTTCTTTAAAATTAGTAGTTGTGTAACCCTGGCTTCTTCCTCTGTACATCTGGCCAATCACGGCCTAAATTGGGTGTAAATGATGGATTGTTGAAAACTGGTCGGAAACAGCCCTTCCCAAATCCTGATGTCAGAAAGGGGAAGGGGTTTTTCCACAAGTCTTTGTCTATCAAACAAGCAGCTCTGCTGGAGTATACTGTACATGTTCTTTTACCTCACTGCCAATATAGCCCCAACTGAAACAATTCCCTACCCTGGAAATCCAGAGTTATTATTGGTGCTGAAGTCTGAGTAGCAGGAGACAATATCCGCATTTAGCATGCGTGTCTCTAGAAAGTACCGCACAGGCCAGAAACCTGACCATACTCTCCACTAAGAAAATGTGTCTAAAGTAAGAGGCTTTCTATCACAGCCAGATGTAGAAAGGCAGCTCAAGTCATTGAAGTCATTTAGACTATTGCTGTGCCCTCCTTACTGGTTTCTATAAAACATCTGCTGACCTCAAGGACATGGACTTTTTTTTTTGTTGCAGAATAAACAAAAGTTGTATCAGTAATTAGAGGTGTAAACAATTGTAATGACTTTACTCTCCTCTCTTATCCTCTCTTTTTTATGTAGCTTACTGCCCCTCACCCACCACAGGTATGAAAACCTCTCAATAACCTTCAGAATATGGGAATAAACCGCCCTGTCATTCATTCTGCTAGCAGGAAAGATTACTGCAATATCTTACTACTCTCCCATGTCTCTCAGCTCAGCCCTCGTGTCGTTACAACTGCGGGAGGCACATGGGAAGCTGTTCCTGCTCAAGCTCCTGTCGATACAATGGCAACTGTTGCTATGACTTCTACTGTAAGCATGGTGTCGTTCAAAGCACAGCACACTTTGATCACAGTTTCCACTGAAATAGTGATACTGAAACTCATGTACTTATTGTTTTTTTTTCCAAACAGCCTACTGTCCAGTCACAACTAACATGCCAGCCACAGGTAGGATCCTCAGTGTGCAACATGAGCCTGCTCAGAATATATTTCACTCCAATGACACTCGTGTTATGTTGTCCACCTTTAGTTAAACCCTGTGGAGGTTCTCTGTTTGGCTCTGGCACCTTCTCCAGCCCCAACCACCCCAACTACTACCATGACAATGCCTACTGTGTCTGGCAGCTCAGGGCTGCGTTTGACCAAAGAATCTTCCTGGAATTCACCTACCTGCAGTGAGGGAACAAAACCGCTTTTTTTGGAGAACATACATTCATCATTAGCAGCATTGCTATATGAATTACAAATGGAAAAAAATTATGAAGACAAAAATTACATACAGTTCTCAAGAATATTATTAACTAAGCTAAGCTCTAAATTAATAATTATCACATACACACTTGAACAATTTCATGAGTTTTGCTTTCTTAAGTCAATTATGGCTTTTTATTATCTTTTTTATAAAAACAGATTGGAGAACTGCTGCTCCTGTGACTATCTTTCCATCTATGATGGGCCATCTGTTAGCTCACGATATCTGGGGAAAGTGTGCAACGACAGTCTGAGTTCCTTCTACTCCACTTCCAACTACTTGACTGTGCTCTTCCGGACTGATGGTTCTGTGGTTGGCCGAGGGTTCAATGCTGACTTCAGAAGCTCTCTGCCACCAAGCTCAGGTAGAATTATGGTAGACATCTAGTTTTGATTTTTATTATGTGTGTGTAAAATGTTTCTTTTGGACTGACTTAGCTCATGTCAAAATATGACAATATTCAACATCTCTCTTTATTCCAACACAAAGTAACACAACGTACAGCTGAGGCTTATGGGAATGTCATTAGTTTTACAAGTATTTGTTCATAAACAAACGCATTGGACAAAATAAAATGTTGACCTGATGATGATGGCTATGTGGAAAGTGAAGCGATGACCAAAGTTATTATAGATCATTCTGACGGGGACATGAATGTCAGAACAACATTTCATTTCAATTCATCCAATAGATGTCAAGGCATTTTATTCAAAACCACAAATGTCACCCTCATGGTTGCGCAACAGGGAAATGAAGGGGGGTCACCACAGTCAGTAGGCTTCATCTTCTGGGGATCATGAACATCTGTACAAACTGTCATGTTAAACCCTTTAAATAGTTGTAGAGTGGAGGACAGACCAACCAACCAACCAACCAACGGACCCTAAAATCACACCGCTAGAAAACATTGAGACTGTTGTTAATATCTTGTAAACACCTTGTCAGGTCGAGTGGACTGTTCCTCAGACAACATGAACATTGTGATTGAGAGGACTTACCTGAACTCTCTTGGATACGATGGCCACAGTCTGTACCTGAATGACCCGCACTGCAGACCCCAGGTTTCCACATATCAGGTGGTCTTCAACTTCCCCATTAACACTTGTGGCAACATTCGAAAGGTACACAACCTTCACCTTCTGGAAATGTTTAACAATATACAATAGGCCTGCTTTCTGATAATTCTTCCACAAATTACTTTGATGGTAAGAATAGAGAGAGTGTGACTATTTACGATATATTTTACCTTGAACAGTTTGAGAATGACAGAGTTGTGTACTCCAACACCCTCCGTGCCTACACCTCCAGCTCCGGGGAGATCACACGCCAGTCTCACTTTAAGATGAACGTGGGCTGTCGAATGGAGCAGGACTCAGTGGCCCAGATCATGTACGTTGTCGAACATCGTGATAACAGCAGCATCACAGGCACAGGCAGATTTAATACCAGCATGGATTTCTACACATCAAGCACCTTCTACTACAAGGTGTGTCAACAGGTGTTTGTACAGAAAGTCCCTATTGTAAATACGTACACACCATGCTGACGTTTTTTCTATCACATTCTCAGGTTACTCAAGTTCCATACGAGGTGACACTCAACCAGAACTTATATGTCCAAGTGAACCTGAGGAGGGGTGACAGTTCCCTGGTTCTCTTTCTTGACACCTGTGTGACCTCACCATCACCCCATGATTTCCAGACCAGACCTTACTACCTGGTCCGCAATGGGTAAGATGAGTGTGCCTTGTTTCAGACAATTTTAAGGTACTACATTTCATACTTCTACTCTACTACATTCGACTGAAATTTATACTCCACTACATTTTTTAAAGCTACAGTCACTGGTTCCTTTACAGATTAATATTTTATGTTTAAATGCATGTAAGTGAATAAATAGCAAAAAAAAAAGACCTTTTAAAAGCTTGTCAGATTTGACATGTCAATACGTTGTTAGCTGTTCCACCATAGAGAAATTTCCCCTGTAAAATCCCCTCAAAAAATACTATATACATTTCTGTAGCAGAACGTTTTTTCACCAAGCCCAGTAATCATCTTACGACCTGTATAGATTTATCTGGTGACTCTTCTAGGAAGGCCAGACCCTAAGATTGCACTGGACTAAACTACCCAACTGTTGAAGTAGTTAAAACGAGTAAAATGCTACTTATGCATTGATGCATGAGTATTAACTATTAATTAATTATGATAACATGTCATTTTTCGACAGAACAAGTATTTTTGATACTTTACTGAAGTAGAATTTTAGATGCAGGACTTTACTAATAGAGTATTTTTGCATTGTAGTATTGGTACTTTTACTCAAGTAAAAAAAAAAAAAGTAGTAAAAATACTTGGTGATTACAGGACCTTGCTCTTCTGTTGCTCTTTAAGTAACATGGTCTCTGTTTCACCTTTAGCTGCCCTGTGGACAACACCTACGTGAGCTACATCACAGGCACCCAAGCCTATGCCCGTTTCACATTTAAGGCCTTCCAGTTCCTGCGAGCCACAGAGTCGGTGTACATACAGTGTAAGGTCCTGATATGCCAAGCTTCTGACTACAATTCTCGCTGCCGTCGTGGCTGCAACAAACGTGCGGCCAGAGACTTGGGGTCAGAACATGACCGTCAAACTTTGGTCCTGGGACCCATTAAACTCAAAGGTCTGTAGCCAGTTGTACTTGGTTTTGATACCAGCAGTTGATCAATTAAATGTTAAAATTAGGTTAGCAATAAAAAAAAGATGTTGTAATCTCAAGAAAACATTACAAAAAAACGTTTTTTCTCTTTTCCAGACCCTGAGAAAAAGGAAGAAGAGACTCCTAAGCAGGACAAGGCTTAACTAGATTCTGCAATTTGCTGCTTTAATACTCTTAACTAATTGTTACAGCTCATTCTGTTCATTGTGACACTAAATAGTTTGCACCATTGTTCTCTTGATCACCTTAATTACCTGATTAAAAGCATCAAAAGACAATGTGTTGGTGTAACTCATTGTATCATAGCCTTAAATATGAACATTACATATTAACACCCCATAATATTGATATAACTTTTTGATTTCTGTTCTTGAATACAAAGACGTTGGAGAAAAGGAAGACAAAAAAACAAAGTGCAGATCAGTTAGAAAACACTTTACTTATAAATTAGTAAGATTAATCTGTCTCACAAAAAAAATGAGTTGCCATCCCAGAGGGAGAGTGATCGGCAACAGGCTTCAACATTCACTATTACCTATGGACCTACAGTACGACACACTGCGAGAACATAAGGCAGTCATTACTGGATGCCCCTATTACTAGTAAGCATCAATGGCAACAAGGAGGTGGTGCTAAAAACAGTAACTATGTTCTCCACGCATGTTGCTAAGCAGCAGACAACAGTACCCAAGACAAAGAACAATCTTGCTAATGCAGAAGTCTTCCTGCAACATGAGTTTGCTTTTTTGACACTGAACATCTATCCAACAACTCAGAATACAATACTCAGTAAATATTCAGAAAAGCACTAGGATCTATTTGATGAATAGGGAATCTCAGTGTGTGTTATCACAAAGGCTAAACTGTGGCATCCCCGGTGCTACGTGGCAATTCTGAAAAAGTTCACATGAGACACAAGACTTGGTAATTCGGTCCTAAACACGGAGATACTGGATATCAAAGTGACTTAGTACAATATCAAAACATCAGAATGTGACATGATGTATTTTAAAGGATAGGAAAATCCCAGTGACGTTACCATGATGCTGGTCAAGGAAGGGCACTGTGTGAAGGACCTTCAAAACAACCCAACTACTTAGTTGGCTGGCTGAAACAAGCCTATACAAAGTTTGACCAGGTTTTTTCTGTGGTTCCAACGTTTTTTAGCAGCATTTATAGAGCAGAATTTTGGCAAAAAAATCACAGCTACTATAGAAAACTACAATGGCCAAACTTTTTAAGGTTTTGGGACTATTCATTACAGTAGGTAGAGGATATTCTAATAACATCTGTTGATCTTCAAAGTAACAGTCCTCCTAATCTTGGACACATAAGAAAGTGATTATGTCAGGCACTGCAAAGAAAAAGTAAAGTAGTAATGCACCAAGCACTGAAAAATAATTTCAACAAGCCTTAAGTAAGATCACTCTTGGCCAACAGTTTCACTCTTGTTTCAGTAACATAAGAGCTTTAGATATAGCTCCAGGAGGGTTGAGAATTTATTTTATTTCTTCTCTTTTTGAGTTTTGTATTTTTCTTAAGGGAGATGCTGTTATGAGGCCATATAAACTGTATAAAATGGTACCCATTTAATTAAGCTTTAAATAGGTACAATGAAAGCCATTATTGTCAGAGTTACCTTGGTGTTGCATTTAAAAGACAGATTTAAAAAGGTTGAGCTCATATACTGAAGAGACATAGGAACAATATTTCATCTACGAGCTATGTCTTTTTCAAAATCCAAAAGGCAAACAAAATTCAAGGAGTATTGTGAATTTGGTAACCTACTAGATTAAATAAGGTTAATTAGTTTGGCTAAATAGGAAAGTTGTTTTTCTGATTTATGGCAGCATGTGAATGTCACTCTCATCCACCAGAAATAAATTCTCAACCTGCTGAAAACACTGATCATCCATTTATAATATACTTGAATGAGCACCTGTAATTATACAAAATGAAACCATCTGAATGTTGTCATTTTATAAGTACAACTTTCAAAGGCTAGCTACATCAAGGCCAAGTAAAAGACCAATAAATAAAATTACTATGGAATTAATAAAACAAGGCTGTCCGTTAAAAGGTCTTTCAAAGTTTTCCTTGTTCATCCATTACTTGTGCTGGCCTCGGGCAAAGTGGCAGGCAAAGTCGTACTTGCTCTTGCACTTGTGACCACAGATGTTGCACTGGAATGGGTTCTCGTATCCATGGCAGCCCATGTGAATGGTGTAGAGGATGTTGTCGGGGAAGAAGATGTCACAGTGCTGGCAGTGATGCAACATGTGGGGGTCTTGGAGTGGGACAGACAGGCCCGGGGCTGGTGTACTGGGTTGGCTGTTAGAGATACTAGGGGTACTGGTGCGCCCACTGTGCTCGCTGCAGGGTCCCCCTCCTGGGCTGCAATTGCTGTGGGGAGGAACCCGGGGCTCCGGGGTGATTGGGGAAGAAGAGGAAGCACAGGCCATGCTGGTGACAGCCACGGGAGCTGTAGCAGGGTGGGGCTGCTGGATGAGGAAGGGTTTCTCATCAACTATAGACTCTGCTCCTGGAGACATGGGAGGTTGAATCTGGGCCTGGGACTCTGCAGGGAGGCTGACCAACTGGCCTGCCAGGGTGGACAGCTGGTTAAGAGGGTTATCCATAACCATATCATGGTGATGGTGATTTTGATTTGTGGCGTGCCCGTCCTCAACTGCATGACTCTGATTATCATATGCCTCCTGACGTAAGTGGGGAAGCTCATGGGAGAAGTCGTTCACATTGTCAGCCTTGTGCACCACCATAGAAGGGGGGGTTGAAGTTAATGAGGAGTCGGCGACCATAGCCCAGTGAGCTGGCTTTCTTCTGTAAAACGCTCAGCATCTTTTTGTGGGAAAGTGAGCGAGCACCTTTCATTGGAAGGAGTTTGTGGCGTCGACGTCGATGGTGCGACAAGTTGCTCCGATCACTGCAGCGAAAGGAGCAAAGCTCACACTTATAAGGCTTCTCTCCTGTGTGTGATCGCATGTGGGCCTCCAGGTGGCGCTCATAGGCCGAAGCAAATGGGCAGAGATGACAGCGGTGAGGTTTCTCTCCTGTTTAATTAAGAAAAACAGGCTAAATAACAAAACCTTTTAAATATCATCCCCTGGAAATTACCTATAAACACTTACCTGTATGAATTCGGATGTGCTCAATGAGTCTAGCGGTGCCTCTGGTGGCATAGTTGCAGTAGCGGCACTTAAGCTTGCCGTCATAGGTCCTCTCAAAACCATCCACCAGGATCCCTGAGCTGTCCTCCAGTGACATGTCCACTGAGGGGTGATCCAGTCCATTCTGACTGCAGTCTGCACACAGGAACATTAGCAAGACTTACACTTTACACAAAGAAAAAAATCAAATGACATACCATACTACCTCTAATTATTGTGGTGGCAGTAATAGGGAGTTGGGGTGGGAACCGGAGGGTTCCGTTTATTGCAAAAAACATTGCAAATTGTGTTTAACATCTAAAGTCAGACATCAGATAATGCTTATAGGTGCAGCTGTCAGCTTTTGCCTAAAATGAACTATCAAATCCAACAGATGACTTCACATGAAAAATATGCAAATAGTAAATGACATAGCTAGGTAGTTACCTGGTGGCAGTTCGTCCGCCTCCTTGACGCCGCTGACAGAGCCTGATATCATGTTAACATGTTGAGTCTGCTGGCTCAGATACTCCTGGAAATCCTTCACAAAGTCAAGCGTGTCCGGCTTTTCCTCACCCATTGAAAGAAAGCGATGTCCAAAACTACAAAGACGTTATGACTTGAATTACTAAAGAGCAAAGATGAATTGCCACGAAAATGAACTATATGACTAAAATATTATAAAAAGCAAACATTCAACCAACCACATTTAAAAAAAAAAAAGTGTCACTACAGTCAACGTAAGATAGATGGTTTTCAGAGACGCACACCTACCTCTTCGAAGATAACTTCTCGGTTAAATGTAACCAGTTCTGTTTGTTTGGTTGAGAAAGCCGGTTTGAGCTTATCCAGACACAAAGACAGAAGAATCCTGGAAATCAGTGATTGACAAGCAGGAAATCGGCGCGATCCGATGTCTGGTCGGTCGCTCCTACACACCGCTCCTCCTCATCGTCATGTTGTTACCGAAGCTACGTACGCTACGTTAGTCAGGCAGCTAACGTTAGCTTATATTGAAGAAGGCATCTTTGTCAACAACAACGCCGGTATGTGGTCGACACGGTCATTATTAAGCTACCGTTACATCATCTGTGCGCTTTTAAGTTTATCCTCAAGAGTACTACTTGTTTTATCGTTTTCTTTCCGTCGAGCCACTTGCTACAATTCACACGAAAAGACAACCTGTTAAATCAAAACAATGAACCAGTTGGAGGGGTGAAAGTTCACAGAGTGTGCACCAATAAAAACCGTCCCGCCACAAGCTCAGTGTACCCGCGAAGGACCGTTCCCATCAGTAACTGGAACTTTGGTCAAATACAAAGTAATACAGTTGCCCACATTGTATGAAATCGAAAAAACGTTCTAACGCACATGCTTGCCATTTTTCTGTGTTTGGAGACCGAAGTTATTGTTTTGATAGTCGACAAGGCCTAGAACGTGCTACAGAGAATTGGGTAAGATACAGTAAATAAAGTAATATTGTTTACACATTTTTGTTTACGTCGAGTGAAGATCGGTCACTCATTTAAATGCATCATTTAAAAATAAATGTGTGAAGCAATGCTTTCCAAACACTCACAAACAACTTTTATCCAACTAGCTACAGACCGTTTTATCATCCCTAAAAGTTGCAGTGTGTTATTTGCTCTCTAATAAATATGTAGCCGGGTTTTACTGCTTATACTCAACATTAACATTAATACAACAAACTTAAGTCTATTTAGTGCACAGTTTCAAAGTGGCACTTCCTTATTAGGCCCTGCCAGTGAGTTGCTGTTTAAGTATAAGCATTTCATCTGTTTAAGCAAAGGCTTAATACCTGGAAAACTTTTTAGATAGCATCTTGGGTATTAGTAGTTAAAAAAACACTTCCATTGTTTCATAAATTGTCCAAAAACTATAGGCCTATCAGTATTGAAATGTACATACACCTTAAACGGTGCGCTTTTTCATCCAGGCACAGTGGCATTTTATGCTTCAAACACCCAACTCTGGCCACCAAGCTAATGAAGTTAACTGATAGCATATCCATTCACATCAGGGACATGACACACTTTTAGATGTACAGCTTGCAATTATGCACAATTGGCAAATGAGGCACAATAATTGCATGCCTTTCAAAAGCTATTGACTCATTCATGTTTTATCACAATCAATAATTTACTAGTAAGTGCTTGGTGAAGATCGCATTCCCCCATTTGTGTCAAAGTTGTAGGAAAACCACTGATGAGAAGATGATAAACTACCACGTTGAGTATCCTTTTACTGTGTTACAACTGCTACTGTCAGATCAAAAGTATAACAGCAGTAATGTAAACCTGTGAATTCTTTACTTTGTAACATTAGTCACTTGTTTGGTGTTGAAAATCTATCCATGAATGTAAACTATATTCTTTATAGTAACTGGACTTGTGTATGATGTGTTTATGTGTCACTTTAGATAACTATAACTGTTTTAACATACTTTTCTAATATTTTTGGACAGATACACTTGGTCCTACAAGTAGCTGCACCTGCTTTTGCCTGAGTATATGTGAATACAGTTCAACATCTGGACACTAGATGGCGGACATGTCTCATTGGTGAAACTGGTACTTCCCCATTCTACCACACACTGTTCTGTGCTCCACAAGACACAAAGCTACAACATGTAGGCTGGTATTGTTCATAGATCCTAACCTTACAGGAAAGACTTGACTCATCAACATGACAGCTGACAGATTGTCACTGTACAGACATGTAAAGCTCAGTGTACATTCAGCTAGTGAGTCCTGTGTGTGTCAGATGTCAGTCCCCGGGACAGCATGTACAGGACAGTGGAAGACGTGACAGTAGACCTCAATAGTTGAACCATGACCGCAGCGAGCGGCCAATTACATCACCTTCTAACAGCCTGTCCACACTAATGTTATTTTATTGCAATTTAATTATGCTCAGGTTTCCACAGGGACCAAACCCTGTTGAATAATTCACACACAGCCACAATGATTTGTTGGCTCGATAAAGACAAAGTGCACACTTCTGTGCTCTAATTTTTTTGTTTTTAATTCCTATAATATAAATCATTAAAACAATAATCTTATGTTTTATTTCCAACTAAGCATTTCCTGCAGTTAGAACCAATGCAGCCTTGGGTTTGAAGGACAGATCATTTATTAAGCCTAAAAATACTTAAGGGGAATAATTGGTCAAACTTAATTTTGCATTAATGACATGTCCATTGCACAATATATTAAGCTGTTCTTTTAAAGGGCAGTGAGCATTTATAAATGAGCCTGAGAGTAGGCAATACTCCATTAGGGCTTACTGGGGCTGGCATTTACACCTAATAATGCTGTGTTCACACTGATGGAAACTTTTGTAGAAATGGTTACTTGTCTATGTTAAATAGGTCACCTTTAGTCACAAATACAATTACATAATATCTAATATAAATCAAACACGCTAATCCAATTTATTTGTCTATTTTGATACACTTACTCATATACTTAACATTTTGTAAAAGCCTAACTTGAACTCAAAACCTTCCCAAGAGTAAATAATAAGAGCGAGTCTGAATATACACACTAGCTCATGTAGAATGGTCTCTGGGACAACACCTGTCTTTTGAGGTTGCAGTGTTATCCACTTGCTCTGATTCACATTTAAAAGGCCTGAATCAAAAGGTTCCCTTCTCCTCTTGACCGCTTGATTTACTGGCTATTTGTGGTTTAACGCCATCCAAGACAATTGGTTTGCTCCTCCTTTTCTGAAAGAAATTGGAATTTAATTAAGAGAAGGTCTTAAGCAGGTTTTAAAGACTGTGTGCAGTCTTTGGTGTCATTTGTTGGGCTTGTGTAAAAGCTGCATTAGAGATTACCCTGTTGGAAAAGCTTTTTAAACGAGACAAGTGCAGCCATAGTAACGGTGGACAGGAGCCTCGTGGAGGCAGAAAGGTGAAGGGGGACTTTGACAAGATTTATTCTTCTCCAACTGAGACTGTTTCTTTCTTGAGGTCCCCCGCTCCACAAGGAGCATTTGAAAAATAACTAAGAGGTGGGGGATAGGATAAAGGAGGTATATATTAAGCTTTTCTTTCCTCTCACCACTTAATTTCCTTGCAGGCGCGCCTTGCGCCGTTGTAATGAATGTAATTGCCGCCTTTGATGAGAATGCTATTATCTGGATCACACTTTATATGGGCAAACAAGACTACCCCTCCTTCCACCTCCACCTCCCATTTAACTCAGCATTGAGACCCCCCAATTATGCAGGGAACAAGTGGCTTTTCATAAAGCCAGTGTGTCGCTCTTGATTGGTGAGGCTTGGAGCCGTCTACATGTGGACAAAGGATAGATTAGATGTGATATAGGCACACCCAAAACCCCATTTCCTTGATTAATTTCCTGCATGCCTCACAGAAAGTGCTCACTCTCTTCCCACTGAATTATATCTCTCCTTTAAAGACAAACTTTAATTTTTTGATAGATGTGGCAACTCAATGGACAGACAGACATTTTATTGACCTAAGTTTGACCACAGCTGCCTGGGTTTCAGGAGGAAATATGATTGAAAAAGAGAGAAATGTTTCACTTCAACATGGGAGGATGGGTTTATTTTTCTTATAAAAAGCTCAGAATCTTTTTGGTATTTCTGCCCTCGGCCAGGATCAACTCACTTTTCATGCTGATCTTTTTGTGCTTTCATGTCTTTACCCTCAAAAAACACACACACACACATACACACGCACACACACAAAAACATAGGTTGTTCACTCATCCTCTTCCTCTGTCTTTCACAAACCCCCAAACAGACGCACGCTAAACACCCATTTGATAATAGTGGCGAACAGATATGATGGGATTTTATGAGGCAATGCGCGATAAAGCTGCTGTCACCTTAGGAAGTCTAAGTGTTCTTCTGACTGCCTTATTACCGTATTAAAGCACCACTCGACGCATTCACACACACCTCAGCTTGGCTCTGACAACCCGGTGTGATTCTGTCCAATATTCCACCAGGCTGAAATATTGAGAACAATCAAATAGACTGTCACAAGTGACAAATTATACTATTACTCCTCAAAGATTGTCATCCTTGAAATGAATTCATAGCCATTTCTTCTTTATCGTTGAGTGATTATTCCTTTAAGCAAGCAATTCCCCAGTGATAAATTGGTAATCAATTAATTTGACTATTATGCTTTGAGAGTGGCTCCAAGGGATCAGCAGCATTGGTCCAATACTACCTCCTGGTGCTCTTTGTCCTGATGGATGCCTCCTGCCCAACCACCTGACTCTTAAAGGTTTATACCATCAGAAACCGGTTGCCATCCGGACCCAGTCACGGCAGAGAAAGAATTGGCCAATATTTTTGACTGAAGTGGCATTTTAGCAGTACATATTTGATTATCCTACTACCAAAACCATGGGCCACAAATAAAGAAGATGGTATGATAGCTTTTGACTGGCCAGCTAGCTCCCAACTTGAAATGAAGTGTCCGGTTGTGAGTTATTGTGGCCAAACGTCATTTGTACAGCCTGAAAAGTGGGGACATTTTTCTAGCTTGTCACTCTCTGGCTATAGCTCATTGTCCTGAATGATGCCTCTGAACGCACAGTTGCCCCAATACGAGCATTTCACTCGCACCGCAAGAGGCTGATAATGGATTAGCCTGTCCATAGGAAGATAATATAGTGCGTCCACTGGCACATCTTTAAACACCAATGGGTCACAGGTAGAGTATCAAGTATCACCATGATTGCTCACATCTAGCACTGATCTTGACTATTATCTTCATTCTTCTGACTGAAACCAAAAAAAATATATATTTTTCTAGGGCTGCAGCTAACAATTATCTGTTTTGATTATTCTGTTGATTGTTTTCTCAATTAATTGGTCAACCACTTAATAGTTTGGACTATGAAATCCTAGGAAATAGCAAGAAAATGTAAATGTAAGTGTTTTCAACAAGGCTTGTTTCGTCCTACTAAGACCCTAAAACGCAAAGATCTTTAGTGTATGTAATCACAGTAAGCATGCAGCAGATTCTGCATGTTTGGCATTTTTGCTTGATAAATGATTAAATAATCAACCAATCTAATCTTTATTTCTTTTAATTTTGCTGGTAGTCACCTAAAATATGATTGATCGGAAATTCTTGAATTCATTATATGATACAGAGGAACAGTTGATTCCATTTTATCTCATTATTATACTCTGTTTAATTTTATTCCTTTTAAGGAACTATTTGTGCCTTTTTTATTGACTTGCCTTTCATCAATATGTACTTAATACTACGGCTGGGCGACAGGGAGAAAATCAGATATCACGATATTCTTGACCAAATAACTCAAAATTGATATTGCAGCAATATTTTAGGGTTGACAGTTGGTCCTTTTAACAAAATATCTTCACACTTAGAGTTTAGATAAATAATGCGTAAAGGCAAATTATAGAACAACTAGAATAGTCTGGTAAGTACAGAAAAGTACATCACTTTACTGCAGCCTTTAAAACCAGTAAAAGATACCACTTATGTCATATCACGATATTCCGTTATTCATAATCTAAGACAAAATCTAGTCTGATATCACAATATCGATATAATATTGATATATTGCCCAGCCTTACTTAATACTCAATGTCTTTTCTTATTGTCTTTTTATGTCTTACGTAGCAGTTTGAATTGATTAGTTGTTGAAAGGTGCTTTTACCTTTAGTAATAAATAAACTCACCTTATAGCTAGCTAGGTTTTTTGTGTTTTTAAATTGTAGAATAACAGCACTTTAAAGAATATAATTTAGGCATTGACCAAATTGCCTCTATAGTATCAAGTAGGTATGAGCCTGTTAACGTTTTCAAGCTATACCGCGGTTTGAAAAGTCAATGTTTTAAAACCACTATATTTTCTGTCATACTGTTCCTAAGGTATGAGCTGTTTTTAATAAGTGGACATAAGGATAGAAAGTGCAGTTTAGAAATGACTCTCCCTGTAAGTGTGCAGTGTGTTTTTAAATAAAATGCATTGTGTTTAATGGATAAAAAAAAAATAAAATAAAATAAAAATTTGCAGTACCGCAATACCGTGATATTTTCGCTGAAGATTATCATACTGTCTGAATCGTATAACAGCCCTTGGCTAGTATAGATTATTGACAAATGCCTTGTTATTCAATACCAAATTTAAATACCTAAGGAGTAAATCTCATCATAGTCAGTGAACCAGCATGCAGCATGCTTCTTCCAAGATCTAATAATGCTTTTGATTGGCTGACTCACACATAGTAGAAGCATGTGGTAAAGACACTATGTTACACACAGACGGGGTGTGTGTGTGTGTGTGTGTGTGTGAGAGAGGCTTGACTACAGTGTGTGTCACATTGGTTTAAAGGTGGTGAAAAATACATAAAAAATTGCATCAATCGAGTTGAAAAAAATTGTATCAAAAAGTATTGAATCGGTATTGATACCAGCCCTAGACAGAAGTAAACATGCTCATAGGGGTGTTTTATAAATCACTTTAATAATTATAATGCATAAACATTAATATAATGAACAAACCTGGTCCCAGTATTCCCTGGGGAGCTCACTGTTTTAAAAACTCTAAATTAGCTGTTGAGTTTTGTTCTCTATATGTATTGTATGGATCTGCTGTAAAGCGGTCTGGATTGGACAGTCCTGCTAATGTAGGGAAGGGAAGTTTTAGAATAATGAGGTTTCTTACATTTGAGGATTATTGATCAAGCCCAATCTGACCAGGAACGATTCTTTTTCCTGTGCTGTAATATTAATAATGCATCAACATCATGAACAAAACTGGTCCCATTATTCCTCGGGGAGCTTACAGCAAAAATTACACTCTAGCACACTCCAAATAAGCTGTTGAGTTTTTATCTCTGTATGGTTCTAAGTGACTGTGCAGTCTGAGTAAAGAGTGGTCTGAATTGGACTGTTCTGCTAATGTGAAGGAACTGTTAGATTAGACTTCTGCCCTGTTAAGGGTATTGATCAAACACAATCGGGCCAGGAACAATTTTCCATGTTCCCCCACTCTAATATTAATGCTATATTATTTTCAAAACTGGCTGTAGTATTGCTCGGGGCGAGTAAAAAAACTAAAAGTTTTAAGAAATATGATGCACACTTAAAGGAGAATTCCGGACAATTTTTGTGTTAATCTTGATTGCTATAAATATACTTTTTAGTACTTTTGATTGAAAAAACCCGACCCAATGGGTAGCTTGCCTGGTTAGCTGCCAGAGCTAGCTGCTGGCTATTAGCTGCTATTGATAAGTGTGTTCAGCCAGACTGTTGTGAAAATCATAAAGCAGCAGTTCCGTGTGTATTTGTAGCTCATCCATTTTATGTGTGATCGATCTGGTGTTGGTGAGTAGGAGGCTTGGTGTCGATCTGTGTAGGCAGGCAACACTGAGTAGCTACAGCTACTGTACGTGTACAAGCTTCCACTGAGCTAAAACAGCAGTTAACGGGGCAAGTTTTAGAGAGCCTTTGTGCCTCTTAACAGACACACAATGCAATTAACATGTCTGTACAACATGAACAGGGCCCTTATGTAACATCAAGATGCATTTTCAACTCAGACATTGTTTTAATTCAACTACCCTGTCTTGATCTTGCTGTTGGTAGCTTGATTGCCTGGTTAGCTTCTAGAGCTAGTTGTTAGGTGCTAGCTATTAGCTGCTATTAATAAGTGTGTTCAGCCAGGCTTTTGTGAAAATCATAAAGCAGCAGTTCCATGTATATTTGTAGCTCGTCCATTTGGGGTGTGATCAATCTGATGTTGGTAAGTAGGAGGCTTGGTGTCAATCTGTGTGCTAGTGCCCTTAGCCGGGCAGTCGGACAGTCGGCCGCGGGAGGTGAGGACAAAGTCTGCCTTCTCAGCAGACACCAAGCCTCCTACTCACCAACACCAGATCGATCACACATAAAATAAAAAAAAAGGCAGAGTCAGCATTAGCATACCCATTTCTTTGTGAAAGGGAATTTTGCCATACTGTATTGGACATTAACGAAGTGAAGAAATCTGGTTAAGACATTTTAATGCAGTTTATTTTAAGTTGTAAGTCACAAAAGTAAAATGGTTACGGCATTATAAAATTCATAACAAAACAAGTTTAGTTTAAAAAATAAAAGCACTTCATCAATAGTCTCAAAGTTATCAAATAAAGTGCTTATATTATGCTTTTTCCCTTTCTTTATTTATATATATATATATAATCTTTTTTGTGCATGTTATAGGTTTACAAAGTGAAAAAGCCCAAAGTCCAACCCAAAGGGACTTACCATCTCCAACAGAAGACACTGTTCACAAACTGCTCCAAACAGCTCAATTGATGTCCAGCCTTTACTTCTGTGAAAAACGTGTGTTACTTTGTAACACATGTTATAATGCTCGCCTAGCTGCTAGTGTGGCACGCTGTCATACTCTGCAACTGACTGGCTTGTAGTGCTGACCTTGAAAATTAAACCACATACACCAATTCTGATATAAGCTCCTAAATACAGTTAAGAACCTGAAAATGAGCATAATATAAGCACTTTAAACCACCCTGACCAGGAACCATTTCCCATGCTCCCTGCTGTTCTTTGTCCTTTTCTAGCCATTAACAGTATTGACATTAGCCACAGGCCATCACTGTTTTTCTTATGCAGATTACACATGATTACAGACATTACATTTTAATGTTATACAGCAGTGTTGAGCTCTGCACAGTCTACACTGCAAGACAAGTTCTAAAATACATTTCTATATTGTAGTCTATACTAATACAATTCTTAGTATATGCAAAACAATCTACCACTAGGGTAAGATTATTAAACATTTCCAATCCAAATAAATTTATTTAAGGACATTTTAATGATACACAAATTTCTGACACAAAGGAAACTACACTTGAGAGAAATTATTCCCTGCTTGGCTTACGCTGATGTCAGTGTGTGGAAATGCAAATACGTCAATCCCAGTTAGAACTATGGACTTTAATGCCATTATTAACCATTTAGTGACCTGACAAAGTGACCAACATTTCTCAATAACAGGACATGGAGAGTCTGCAACCACGGTAAAGGCACTCCCATCATATACTCATGCACATATGTACATTAACAATAATAACAAACATTATGCACATGGGTTTAAATCAGACCAGCCTCCATTTGAAGCTCCAGAAGCTGCTTGCTCTCCCTGCAGTGGCTCTTTGGCCCTCCTGCAGGCATCGTTAGCCAGACGATGATGAGAGCTACCAGGGCCATAATGGGAGGGTTGACTGACCCCTGACCCCCTATCGATCCGCTGGCTGTGTCCAGCTGGGCCTCCCCAAACCCAGTCAGCTGAAGAGGTGTTTAAAAGCTAACACCCCGGCTCCCATCCACTCCGCAACACGCTCATTAATTACATCATTTACCTGTGACAGTGACAAACCTGCCCAGCCACGCCGCAGTTTATTAAGGTCACTGTATAAAGCCCAGGCCAAACCCAGATCAAAAGAGAGTGTGTGTGTGTGTGTGTGTGTGTGTGTGTGTGTGTGTGTGTGTGTGTGTGTGTGTGTGTGTGTGTGTGTGTGTGTGTGTGTGTGTGTGTGTGTGTGTGTGTAATGGGGAGTGAAAAGACCCCATCTCATACTGTATGGGATTATGAGTATAGATGCATGATCCAAAGGGGAGTGTGACTGCTTTTTCCTGGCTTGTCAAGCTCCTTGGTGGGGAAGTTTATTTTGATTTATTTGATATGTTGAAAGACAAAGATTGCCAATTTTCTTGTACAGACAAGAATATGAGTATAGATTCTAGAAATACCGGAGGAAAAATATCACAAACCAAACCTGCCCAGAAAAGTTTATCATTGTAGACCTTGTAAAACACCTTGCAAGCAACGATATTTGACATGTTTTTGGATGAAATATAAAATCTTGCGGATTTAAGACCACTTTGTTTTTTTATGTCTTTTCTGTTTTCACTTTCTATGCCAATTTGCTGACTCAGTTCTTGGCCTGTCTTTGTTGTCTTTGATGCTCATGAGCAGCTGGATGTTTGTGGCCCATTCATTCCTCAACTTTTGTGGCTGCCTTTGCATTGCCTCTAATTTCTGCAGGTGTCTCCAATTCTACATCCACCTAAAAATCACCCCCGTTCCCCCACCTTTAACCCTCCTATTGTTTCTCCTCTTTCGGTATCCCCCTGCCTTTTCTCTTTACTATAGCCCTCAACACAATAAAAGATCATTGGTTTCCTCTTGCCATATCTTTCCCCCTACACACTGGTATTTCAATCTCAACTCAATCGAGAAGGCTGACCTGCAGATATAAAGAATTGGCTTTAAGGCTTTCGAAATGGAACTAAATCTGCTGCAGGTCACACTGGGGGGAAATAAGCGGCAAATGTAAGTAAGCATGAAATAGTTTTTCATAAATAATCCAAATGACAGCAGGCTTTCTAATGGTGCCAGGGGGCTGTAAAAGAATATGTTGCCAGTTTCTCCCCTATTAAAGTGAAATAGAAAGCCAAATACATAATAGTGCTGACGGAAAAGTTTCATACCTGGGCCCATTGGTTTGGAGATTGAGGACACAGTTGGGTGTTAGAGGTAGTTGTAGTTGGAGGTAAGGTGGTGGAGTGATTGCTAGCTTTACATTTGAGGTCTTTCCATTGCAGGAAAAAGAATGACCGTCCCTCACATCAAATCAATTGGTCAATAACTGCCCCCTTTTTCCTGTGTGTGCACAGGTAGGCAGCGCTCATCTGTCCCTGCACAATGTTGATTTGATTTGCACTTATGTTTTTACAAATAATCAATGCTCCATTTTGACTAATACAAGGGCCATTGTCAGAGAGGGAAAAGGAGTGAAGGAAAGAATGAGAGATATTAATGGGAATGCCATTGACAGAGAAGATAAATGCCAGAATGTTAATGTGGTACATGGTTTTATAAAGTCTAAAACACCACAGAATCATCTTAGTAGTTCTCAAAATCCTTCATTGTAACCAGTGGTGGAGGGAGTATTCAGATCTACTTAAGTAATACTGCAATATGAAAATACTACATTACAAGTAAAATTGGCTTAAAAATTTCACCCAAGGACATACAAGGGTTATTAGCAAAATGTACTTGGAGTAAAATAATAATTAAACATACTCTCTGGTTTAAGTTTTATACTAAAATTAACTCATTATTAATTATGTATCAATGTTAAACTTTAATTTTATGGTTGTAGTCGGTTGAGGAGCTAATTTGAACTATTCTTTAGGCAGTTTAATCCATAGTTTATTGTTTTATGTAAAATCAAAATCTGTAAAGTAAGTAAAGCTGTTTAATATATGTGGTGGAGTGAAAAGAACAATATTTCCCTCTGATATGTAGTAGAGTCATTATACTTGTTAGTATGAAATAATATGAAATGGGAATACTTATGTAAAGTACCTCAAATTTGTACTTGTACATTACTTGAGTAAATGTACATAGTTACATTCCAACAAAGAAGGTTAATCTGGTATATTGTCATATCTGCTTTTAGTAGCGTTCTTTTGTTTCATTTAATGTTTAGAAATTCCTCCAACAAAACAAACTTGCATGCATGAGGTTGACACTGTTAGTTCTATAAAGCTGTCACATCCTTTAAGGTTGCTGTGTGTGTGTGTGTGTGTGTGTGTGTGTGAGAATGGGGAAAAAATAGTTGTGTGTGTGTGTTTGTGAGTGTGTGTGATTTGAAGTCCCCTTGATTCAGAGTTATTTATTGCTATTAAATGGTTAATGTTCCTGCGTGCCCTGAGGACTTTGGGGTGCATTCAGATGTTTTGGAATATAGAGGGTTGGTGTAAATTCGAATGTATTAGTAATTGATGCTGGTGCCTCGTGTGTTTCCCATTTTCAACAGAAGGTAAAATGATGATATGACTCCGATGATTTTATTATTATTTAATTTTATGTTTGGGGAGTATTTGAAAATGCTTCCATGTTCTATATAAGGTATATTATATATTCAGATTTTCTTCTCCTAAATGGCCAAACTATGTAGACAGAGCCCTTATTTATCAACCTGTTTTGGACTTAAGTAAACAGGGATTTTTTACTTTAACTTCTTCTTGCAAACCTAAGATTAACTCTTTCAGAGCTACAGACATCTTTTTAGTTGGTTACATCTTACATGGCTGCAGTACCACACGCTCTTCTGAGTGTATAAAATAGAATTGGTTATGATGAGGTATATGTTCAGAATGGGGTAGTTTAAATGTCATTATTCATTATTACTTTGTTGGCCATTAGATTTTTTTATGTTATTGCTACGGGAAAAGTTAAGGATTTGTAACAAATGACAGGGGGGACTGTTCACACTGTTACAATCTGTATTTATCTGACTAAATACACTACGCTGGAAGAAATAATACATTGAAGGCACATCAATTGAATCTATCTCACACTCACAGTGTAGGTTTGTGTGTGTGTGTGTGTGTGTGTGTGTGTGTGTGTGTGTGTGTGTGTGTGTGTGTGTGTGTGTGTGTGTGTGTGTGTGTGTGTGTGTGTGTGTGTGTGTGTGTGTGTGTGTGTGTGTGTGTGTGTGCAAAAGGTCTCTCTTGTCATGCTGCTCAAGTTTCCTCTCATTAGGCAGTCCTGACTCCTGACAGCTACTGGAAGAAGCATACTAATCAGCTGACAGTAATAGCACTCTTTACCACCCTGCGACACAAGAGAAGGAGAAAAGAGAACAAACAAACACCAATTACTGTCCTTCAGGAGGAGGGTAGCAGTCATGTTTGTGATCATGTGCACCTTACTACACTCACAGACCAAACAAGAGGGTCAGTGGAGTTGTGTCCACAGGGAGGATACAAGTATTAGTGTCAAGTAGGAAAACACAATTTGGGTCTCTGACCTAGAGTGTGAGACCCTTGTTGAGTTTAATAGTCCTGTTTTGTGTTTGGGTATTTCTTCTGTTCTCTTCCGATAAATGCAGGTTTTCTACTAAGTTAATGGAAAGGAAGAAGTGCTATTAGTTTTGATTGCTTAGTAATGGGCTCTTATTCACTAGCCAATCTATTGATCCATCAGTAATCAATTTTGTCTCATTCCCAACCCATGAGCTGAATCTCAATCCATTTCCTAAAGTGTCTCAGACAAGACTAAAATTGACCCCAGCCCTTCACATACTTAATCCGACGAGAAGGTCCAGTTCCTCTTTAATGTGGATTTCTGTAGTGGAGCGCACACATCGGTCACATGTCACGGACCGATGGCTTCAGTGGTTGTGGGGGAGACTGTCTGCTGCCTCTGGCCTGTGGATGCACCCCGTTTGTGGTTCTCACTTGAGTCAGTTCCTCTGGTCTGCTGTTGGGGGTCTAGGGTAACACTTTCTCATCCCTCTCCAGGTCACATCCTTGATACCAACAGCTCCTCAATTATGCAGTGACACAGAGAGATCAGCTGTCTCTGTGGATGTGGACAAGATAATATGGTGACACCAAGTGTGCATTACGCTAATTCTCTGGGTCAAGGCTGGGTTTGTAGCCAAGCTCTTCAGAGGAAAGTGTTTCTTTGAAGCTGGTATTTGGTGCTCACTGTTAGTACAGAAAGTTCAAATCACTTTGTTGTATCAAATAGTTTTATTCAATTTAGTTCAGAGACCCATAGTCACTGACTGTGTAGTTTTCTTTTAAACACAGGATCGCATCACAGCAGATGCACTTTAGTCTTTTTTAGTCAGTCCAGTAGTACATTCAGGATTTTGCCAGTTCACAATGTTACGTTCAGCACAAAACCAAGCCTGTGCAAGAACTGTTTTGATAATCATAAATATGTAGCTGTCTGAATGTTGCATAAAACACGTTATTTACAAACTTTGCTCGGAGTGGACAGTTGTTCTTGGACGTAGCCGTTGTGTTACACACGAGGAAGGAGGAGGCAAGTTTATTTCCTGACTTCAGAATAGCCTTGTGTGCGGCCTTTTTTACATTGTGAGGGGGTAAACACGTTTTTGGCCTTCTTTGGTTCAATTTGGTTCAATGAGACAATTGATACCACTCTTACTTCTGTACGACTGAGTCAGCAGTGAGTTAGTTCAGCTTATAAAGAGTGAAAACAGGGGGAATCTGCTAGTCTAGCTCTGTCCAAAGGTAACAATATTGACCCACCAGCATCTAAAGCTCACTAATTAACACATTATATCTTTATCTAATTTAGACAATTTAGATTTCATCTAACCTTATGAAATCTCTGCTGGTAGTTAATACATAGTCCAGTACATAACCCCCAGTAAAATGCGGAATTGTTAATTTAACACATTGGTTTTTAAACGTATTAAACGTCCAAAATATACCATGTTACAATTTGTGAGTTTTACAGGTGCTGATTATTTACCCTTGGATAGAGTCAGGCAACATCCCCCTGTTTACAGTCTTTATGCTAAGCTGAGCTAACTGGCTGCTGACTCGAGCCACATGTTTACTGTACAAACACGATAGTGGTATCAATCTTCTCACCTAACTCTTGGCAATTATGGGAACAAGTGCATTTACCAAAATGTCAAACTGTTTCTTTAATATGTTTTTGCGCTGATGAGTTCACATGAATCAATTATGTGATTAATAAGATATGAAACAAACAAGTTCCTCTTTTCAAACTACATTCTTGGTTGAATGGGTCGCCTGGGTCACATTTAGATATTGGTAAGTGGCTTTGAATAGCTCCCTTGATTTCACGGTTCCAAATGACCCGCGGTAATCAGGTCATTAAAATGAGCCCATTCTCCACATCTGACACACTGCTACTCCCGCCTCATCTGAATTACAAATCAGCTCTGGAGTGCTTTCTCAAACAGAGGGAAAAAAAAGAAAAGAGGAAAAACTGACTTTCTCTTTATTTTCAGGTTAACCTTATCGCTATATTCAGGAGTAAAGATGGTAAGAAAGCTAGAGGGGGAAAAGGTCCTGTCAAAAGTGCCAGTGCCTGTGTGAAAGTACCCGGTTTTGTTAATTCATCCCTTAGGACCGGATAAGTCTATCAATCTGTTAAATTGGACAGCCATTAGGTACCCTGGTTTATGTGTTTCAAGCTGTTAACTAGAGGCTGATTGATTGTTGTTCCTTTGATGGGATATGCTGATCTAATCTCACTGTGTGCACGTTTGCAATAAATTACACAATTCATTTCCCCCATTTAGAGGAGGGGGGAAATCACACCTCCAGGCATGCCTACGCTCTGCAGGCAAAAGAGCAGGGAACCTATTTTATGGTGCCATTTAGCCAGCAAGCTTTCAGCAATCCAAGCCTTCTTTCTAACCCCCCCTCCCTCACCCTCTACCCCTCCAAAAAATCGAAGCATAATCAAGGTGTATGTTTAGAAAATTTATTGTTATAATTTTCCCCCATAATCTCTTCCATTTTCCTGCAGCCGTGCTGACATAGATCATCATCTAAAAAGAGAAAATGGATAGCAGTTTAAAATTTATCGGTCTTTGATTCTCAATTATACGTGTTTATGACTTCATCTGTCTTCAGTGACTTCAACCTTTTCCATTATGGTGGAATATTATTTGTACGGAATCCATTAAATTCACAAGGCAGGACTCTAATGGTGGGGCTGCAGCGATTTGCAGAGGGAAAAGTTTTGAAAGGTTGGCTTTAGGAAAAGCGCGGCTGTTATGACACAAGAAATTGCTTTATTGATGGTCTGCTCTGCTGCCTGTGCATTTGGCCATTTCTTACCCGTCCTATATCTATATCTCAGCCTGACACTGATGAGAACTTTTCTGTTGCCCTCTCCAGATTACCGAGTTGTAATGACACATACAGGCAGGCTGGGTAAAAGCTGACAATCCACGGGCGAGTTTTTGGAGGTACAAAGGGTGGATATTGAGGCTGGGAACCCGGAGGGCTCGGACGAAGCGGCTCATAATAGAGAAAATGGGCTACATCGCTCCTATGACTGTTTCCATCCAAACCTTACAGAGGTCATCGTCTCTGCTGAGAAACAATAAAGGAAGAGAAGGAGAGATAACGTGGATAAAATGAGAGCAGGAAAGATAAAAAAGGAGAATAGACCTTCTTTGTGCCCATATCTATTCCTAAGGTACATGCTAAGTGACTATTTCTAAAAGTGACTACACTATGAGAAGATTACAGCCTTGTGTAACTAAAGTTATTTTGCCAGAACATCTGTCATTCCCCTCCTTAAAAACATGATGTTTCCTGTTTACACAGGAAGTAACAAGATTCCCTCTAGTCAAGTGGCCGCTGAAGTGTTCCAACCTGAATGACATTGAGCTCCTGGTTGAGCTGGTGCAAGGGGCCGAGTAAAAGCTAATCAGGCTGTAATTCAAGATTCGCCTGGCCACTTACAATCAATACTCGCACAATCCCAATTAAAGCTTGCCGGGTCAGTGGAGGGCCACCAATTCCTTTACAAGTTAAATGCAATACTTAAATCTAAAGCAATCTCAGTGTGGCCTTCAATGGTTTAATGGCTCGTGCCAACAGGAGTGTCCAGTTAAAAGTGCAAGAAGGATACAGGGTGGACAGGTAATAGTGATAAATGTTTTTTTTCTCCTTCAAGTAATACTAACATAGTTTAAAAGACTTTTTTATAGTGTAGTATTGGTAAAGGATCAAAATAGTTACTCCAGAATGCTTCTGAATCCATTTAGCTATACTTTAAAAATTAAGAATTTACATTTAAAAAATGGGAAATGCTACTTTTATATTAATGCATCAGAAAAAAATAATCCGATGAGTATGGGTATCTTTATTTTTGAGACTTTACATTTTTCCAATAATACTTACTTTTACTTGTAATGGAGTATTGCTTCTTTTACTTAAATAACAGATCTGAATACTTCCTCCACATCCTCAACACCAACTATTTTTCCAATTTTCCTTCCAGTTTTCTCCCTGTGAGCTTTTGTCATTGCATCCATGTCTTTTATCACAATTTTGACCCACAGAAAGGAATTCTCACAAGATATCAAAACAAAAATCTATATTTAATATGGGAGCAATTACAAAGCGAAGTTGGCTGCACAGGGCCGTTGTCACCAGAGCGCGTGTTTTTCATCAAATAGGTCATTAGACGATGATGGATGTAAACCTATAAAGTATCTAAACTGGACCTTTTAACAAACCACGAGCAACACTATCATTTCTCTAATAGAACCTGCTGACCGTGTCATTCCCTCCTGCCATTTGTCATTTTTCCTTGTGAAATAATCAATATCTGGGTGCTTTGAAATAAATAATATAAAAGTCATAGTAACCTACCCCAGGAGCAACAAAAATAGACTTATGGAGCATTCAGAAGGCCTATATGGCCTCTGGGCAATGTCTACTGCATGTGTCTAATCAATGCATACAGTAATATGAACTGTGTTTTTTTTTTTTTTTTAAAGTAAAGGGTTTTAGTTTGTACAATTTATTTTCAGGGTTAGCATCAGTTGGGTTATTTTTATCCCTAGTTATGAACTTTTATTATAGTAGTAAAGCATTGCGGTAGGCTAAATTATTATTTGTGGCATAAATATTACCAGGCCCTTTAACAATCTCTGTTGGACTATTGAAAACACAACCTTGGAATCTGGCCAATATGATAACAGCCTACAAGAGTCACTTTTATCTAAGGGTTAAAATAATAATGCAGTGGAGAGTAATGATATCTGCACACTGAAGAGCTCACAAATTATATAATTTATTATTTATTTATTGCACCACCATTTTGGTCACATAGACCTTCATCAGACACATTAGCTTCTCTGTGTTTGATTTCCTACTTTAATTCATACATCCTCCACTGTCTTTCCTTTTAAAATATTGTGACTTAAATAATTGAAATTATTCAAAATAATCTGTATTTAACAACATGAAAATGTATTCTTTCAAAAAATAGGTGCATGGAAGAGGTTTGGATTACTATAGGTTAAGTTGTCAATGATTTTAATACTGTTACAATATGAAGTAAATACAGAAGGCTGCACAAATCCCACTTTCTTTTTTTTTGCACCATGTTTCATTTTGTACATTACAAAATGAAATTTTGTAATTTTGTCATGCATGTTTGATTTTTTACATACACTTTTATAACAGCTATCACGCAACACATTAAACACACCAATTATACAAATCTGGGATTGTCATGTTTAGAAGAATTAGGATGTGAACTAATCTTGACATTCCAAATTTAGTTCAGGAAATCAAGCTTTAATCAGTGAATATTTTTTTTTTAGATTGTCCAATTTCCTGCTGTCCAGAATGATTACTAACAGTTTCCTCTCTGAGTTTAGAAGTGTTGTGGAGTGTATAAACAATGTACTAGAAAAACGTGGGTGAAATAGAAACCAGTAAGAGTCTGCAAGAGTTTGAGTTACTTTAATACTGTCCAGTGTGAATAGAGCTTTGGTTGGACACACTGACTGTATCCAAATTGTTTTTGGAGATACAGATATAGCTGATTGTACTACCACTGCAATAATTCAGACCTTATCCAGTTTCTAAAGAGCTGTCCATATTCACAAATACTGACTGAGGCATTACAAATGTGAATGATTTGGCTTTAATAGAAACTCCAAACTAAATGCACACATTTTTCACCTCAGTGTAAGAGCATCATCAAATACCGGTGATGATGACCACGAAAGGAAAGGCGGTAATCACCTCACTGTAACAGGATACCTCCACTTGAGCAGCTCACTAAATGAATAACACGTTAATTACATGGACATGCCGATGCTTGTAAGAACACTACAGATGATGAAAAAAAGCAGTGTAACACCCAGTGCAACCTTTACCTTGTCACTGACACCCTCTATTATGGCTGCACATCTCATGGCTAACTAATGGCTTTAGGGAGCAGGATGATGATGATTCATTACTGAAATGAGTACATCTCAGTTATGACTGTTTGTAGGACAAATATGCTGTACTTAGAAGGAAAATGTCTTGTCTCTATTGTCTTGGTACGACACAAACTTGTTTTTATCACTTTGGAGGTCAATGCATTGACTTGCATTCATTGTGTTATGCCCCCAACCCTGACCAAGATCCTAATCTTTACCCTAAAATGTAGTGTTTTGCCTTGTGGGGACCTGTTTTTTTTTGCCCCAAATAAGATGTGAGTCCCCATAATGTGACAGTGGGATGAGATTTATTTCTCCACAATGTGATTAATACACTCGCACCCACACACACTCTCCACACACTTGTATTTCCTCCTCTAGACCCACAGAGGACGCTGTCTCCCCGTCCTTTCACACCAGCTTTCAACCAATGGACTGCTTTTTAACAAGTCAATTAATATCAATGAGTGAATATACATAGCACATTTACAAAGAGTGCAATCTGAGGGATGAATTAACCATATCGATTAGGGTGGAATAAATTACTGTGCGACCCGCAGACATTATGGAAGTGGCCCTCGCTGAAAATCAATGAATTAGAAATATGAATCTAATCGCCCATCGGTGGCACGTGGAGTAGCTGCAGCCTGATCTCAGGCCTTTTTTATTGTGTCTGAGTCTGAGAAGCAAAACAAATGGGGAGTATGTGATGGTTAGAGTGCTGGCATGGTTACCATACACCTACATTAGCCTATTTTCAATTTTGTTTTGTCAAGTTATGAAAACTAAGAACAATTCTGCACAAGACAGAAGGTGTTTTATTCAAACAAAGCATGCGAATCGGAGACTTTTGCACTATTCAAGTATTACTTTTATTTTGTGAGTTTGCATGGCAGTGGGAGGATAGCTGTTAAATGGCTGGCTTGTTCATCTCACACACATGCATATAATTTACTTTTTATTCAATGTAATCATGTTTGAACAGACTCACTATATAAAAACATTACATTTAGGCCTTGGATAATGTATTAAGCATATAGGCCTACAGGCTCTAGGCTATTATTATTATTATTAGTAGTAGTAGTAGTGTTATTATTTCCTTGAAATACATAGCGTTTGATGATAATTTTAGAAGTTGAATATCACTTTACATTTCCTAAAATATATTCACAAACAGACACATTAAAAAAAATCACAGACACCTGCAGTCTGAGTGGTTAAAAAATGTATCCATAAACATATATATTTTTTAAACTCACTGGATTATGAGTAACCTCATGCACTCGATCTGTTTGACTGTAATGCTAGCTGTGCGATGAGGTGCTTATCCCAAACCTTTCTTTTTGGCGCTAACAGCCCTGTGTTCATTTGATGCCTAATTGGACTGTATGAGACCAATAATAGGCGAGCGCGCACAGCCTGCAGCCAGAGCGCACAGAGAGGGGAGGTCTCTCTCTCTCTCTCTCTCTCTCTCTCTCCCCTCGCCGTCTCTCCCTTAATCCCATTTGCCATTGAACATGCCCAATCGCCTATACTTTCCGCATTTAACTTGGATGACATTTTTATTTCATCATTAGCATCAGACGCCAGACTGACTGACACGGTGGACACAGTTTGCGTTTTGACGAAGACCCCGGAATAAGACATCTCCATGTTTATACGTGTTTTTTTTTATTGCTCAAACGTTTTGTTTTATTATTTTTCTAGCTTAGGAGAACGCGTGTTTTGACGCGCTCTCCGGGTGTGAAACCGAGTCTTCGCGTTAAATCACTGAGAGATAAAACGGGGATTCCTCGCAGCCAGGATATCGACTGCCTGTAAGTCAGCCTTGCTTCCCCCCCTCTTTTAATTCCTGCTTCCGTGGTCCTCTGCGTTCAGACCACAAACAGCGATGCCAGAGACAACGCAAGAGACGTGCGCTTCGGCCAAGGACTCTCCTTTTTTCATTAAGAACCTGCTGAACTGTGATAGCAAACCGTCCAAACCCAAACCCGTGCTGGCTTCCACCAAGGCGGCCTTGGAGGGAGGATTTTCCCTTTCCCATGTCGGGGACTTCAACTTCCCACGCTTTGACCTGCCCGCACAGAGGTTCAGTCTACCGGCTCACTACTTGGAGCGCACCTCGGCGTGGTGGTACCCCTACGCCCTCAGCTCATCCGTCCACCTACACAGAACCGAAGGTAAAACATCACTGTTTATCATAGATCATGGTCTTATGAGCAAATCATTGTCATGTTCAGTTTGTTTGATGTTGGAGTCTATATCATTAGAATAGAGAGTGGAAACTTTTTATTTAATTAAAAAAATAAAAAAATCCCAACATAGGAACTTTCAGGACCATGTCCCATGTGCGTTTTGTGACACATAAGAATCATTTGTCAGATACCAGTCATTCCCTCTTCATATAAAAGGGGATTTTGTGTGTTTTGGTGAAGGGAAATAATATTAAGTGCATTGTCCTTACCACACCAAAGGGTGTTTAGTGATTTGAAGCCTTGTCCTCGCTGAAGGCCTATGTTGTTATGCCACGATGCGGGATAATAGATCAATAAAGTGACACTGTGCATAAAATGAAGTAGGCCTAGACATCGTCAAATCACTGGATGGGGGTGACGCTGCGCAGCGAGCTTTTGATTTGTCTACACTCACTGTGAACATCTTATCCCAGAGGCTTGGTCACTGACAGCGTATTTTTTGTTTTGTTTCTGGGATTTTATTCACGTGGGATTTAAAACACGCTGATATGAATGGTGCTATCATGCGTCCACGAAAAGACTAAATGGGGATTTTTTTAAGCTTGTGAATTAGAAGATAGATTGTACAACCCTGATTTGTTCAAAGAAAGTCACATATAAAGCAGGCCTACATATTTAGAATATTTTATTTCTTTAGTCTATTAAAAGTGTTCTTTTTGGTAGGGTAAAATAATACATAATTATAATTGAATATAATTGAGCACGGTGTGGTCAGTTCTGTTTAGCTATAAACATAGCGTAGCTAATGTTAAATGTCACAAGTCATATTTTTCAGGATCAACAGGCTGTGATAAAATCCCAAACACATACAGCATCAGGCTCCAGTGTTTATGACCACATCTCCCTGTTTCCTCATTTCAGTCACAGACAAACTAAGAGCCAGAGACTCCTCTCCAACCTCGGGCACGGACAGAGACTCGCCGGACCTGGTTCTCAAATCCGAGCCAGACGTCAAAGACGAAGACGAGGACGATGAGCACAACAACAACAAAAGTGGCGACGAGATAATCCTAGAGGAGAGCGACACGGAAGAAGTAAAAAAAGACGAGCTGGGAGAGTGGAAGAAGAGCGACGACGACAAGAAGCCGTGCCGCAAGAAGAAGACGCGCACGGTTTTCTCCCGGAGCCAGGTGTTCCAGCTGGAGTCCACCTTCGACATGAAGCGGTACCTGAGCAGCTCGGAGCGGGCCGGCCTGGCCGCGTCTCTCCACCTGACGGAGACGCAGGTGAAGATCTGGTTCCAGAACAGGAGAAACAAGTGGAAGAGGCAGCTGGCCGCGGAGCTGGAGGCCGCAAACCTGAGCCACGCCGCGGCGCAGAGGATAGTCCGGGTGCCCATCCTCTACCACGAGAACTCGGCCTCGGAGAGCGGAGGCGCCGGTGCCAACGTGCCCGTGAGCCAGCCGCTGCTCACCTTCCCGCACCCGGGCGTCTATTACTCCCATCCAATCGTCACATCCGTGCCGTTACTCAGACCGGTTTGAAAATAGCTGAGTTTTCGGCACAACTTTGTGTCGATTTCAAAATCATCTGAAAAGTAAAAAAAAAAAAGAAAAAGAAAAAAAAAGACTATTTTTGTAAAACTGACTGAATGAAGAAAAAAAGAGACACACTGTCAGGCCCACACGGAACTATTTTGGCAAATATATTGTGTCATTTTCCATAAGGGTGCTGTTTACATGTGATCCGACAATTCAAATCCCGTGTTTTATATTATTATTATTATTATTGTTATTATTATTATTATTAGCTGCCTATTAATTCTATAGGCCTAAATAATTATCACCTCAGGAGTCCACCTGCTTACACTGCCTGATGTCTTTTATTTTTCCATACACCATGACCTGCAAGCCAAACAACTTTTTTATTATTATTATTTTGTTATTTTTTAACCTTGTTTACAAAAACTGGTGGCTTAAAGGCGCGGGCGTGCTTATCATCTGACAAAATGATTTGATTTTATGTAGGGTACATTTCCAGAAATCATTACACGATGATGTGCAATACGCTGACGGTGTGTTGTTAACTAATGACTCCACCAACCGGTAAAACATGTTTGTCATCTATTCACGCAGGTATATCGATGAGGCTTTGTTGGGTTTCTTTTTGTTTGCTTTTTAAAGCGCTTGACGAGGGACAATCAAGACAGTCACCTGTAAAATACCCATGTAGCTTTATGTTTAGTTTTAGTGATTCTTACTCTTGTTCCCTCTACATGGACACGTCTTTCAAGCACAAGTGTGAGCTCCCAATGTCTCTTAGTCTACTTTGTGTTTTTGAACAGGAGCGGCAAAAATATCGACACTGGTGTATAAAATATGTAAATGTATATATTTAATGAGAAACGGAGAGAGGAGCTGCCACTTCTCCTTTGTACAGTAAAAACAACGTTTTGATATTGTATTGCTGAACTATGTTGTGAAATAAATGGATAACATTCCTTACATTTAGGTCATGTTTGTATGCCTTCTGTAGAGAATCTAGCAATGACCAGAGGAGGTAAATGGAGCCATTTTATAATCAACATGTTTTTTCACTTTGTCACATTTTTCATTAAAAAAATGAATTCACCAAGAGAGGTAAAAATAATTAACTGTATATGAAATTAATTCATTTCTATTCTGATAGATGCAGCGCCCCCCCAGACACACAAACACACACTTGTAGCTTGGGCAGGTAGGTTTCTGTAATCATCTTGGTGTTATGCACTAAAACGTTATTTTACATAAAAACGGGCTCAGTCAATTAGATACGTAATTGCCACCATCTTGACAAAATAATAGGTAATGTATTCAGAAGAGGACATTATCCCCTGATAAGCTGCTGTCTTTTAACATGTTTCTCTCTCGCTCTCTCTCTCTCACACACACACACACACACCGTGTATATATATATGTGTGTATGT
>CM049387.1:20556592-20604092 GCA_026937815.1 Etheostoma perlongum | reverse complement strand
ACTGTTATGAAGCGAGAATGAGTAGCGCAGAAGACAGCGGGAGCAAGTGCTCGTCGGGCCCGATTTCCAGCTTTACCATCCAGTCTATTTTGGGCACACCGTCCGATGCGCCGCGCTCCGGGAACAAGGAGCTCTCCAAGAGGGGCCGCCGCCGCCGCCGCCGCCGCCGCGGAGGCGCTCACTGTCGGTGTCTTCCGAGGAGGAGTGCAGCGGCGGGGAGGACTCAGCAGACTGCTTCTGCTCCGACACAGGTCACAGCGAGCCATGCAACCAGCACCAAGCCCATAACTTCTGTTTAGGTAAGGAATATTTACTATTATTATCATTAGAATTTGTATTATTAAAAGGTAACGAAATCAAATAGTTAAGTGACAATTTAAATTTTATTGTGACATATTTAGAGTTAAAATACGTTTTGTTTACTATAGAAAACGGCATGACAGTAGGCCTAATTAGTTCCCCTTTTTATTTATTTTTAGATAACCGGGCAGCCTGTTTTTTTTTTCTTTTTCAACTCACATTTCATTAGCTTGTGTTTGTGACTCACATGCAGCTCATCCACTTCCACTTGTTCATTGTGTGTAGACAATCATCACAGCAGCAGCGAAGAGTGGAAGGTCGGATAATTATCCCTCTGTCTTTCCTCTCATTCCAAATTTAATTGAGCCTACTAATTAATGAAACATGTTTCTAAAATGGCTGCACTACACGTCGTCAATTGGGCGTTAAATAGAGCGAAATTATATTAATAGCTTACTGTAGCCTACACCGAGCGTAGGCTACTCATGCTGCTGAATTGTTTATATAAAAAGTCAGCAGTCGATTTAGAAAGTCAGAGTTCACACTTCACGAACTCTCAAACTGAGTATGTGGGGGGTATTTTTTTCAGTCGCATGTTTTACAACATAGATGTTGTAGTCGGTTATGATACTCACCACCTTTTTCTTCTCATCTTCCTGCTCGCGCGTAGGTCCCGCTAAAGGACTTCTATCTGGGAATGACGGGCTCGCGCGGCGGCCGCCGCACCTGCCACAGCCTATGCTGCAGGATTATAAGGAGGAGCAGGAGAGACCGTGCCATCAAATGTCACCTCTGTCTGAGGATCGACAGACAGACGGTGCGGACAAGCAGGGCAACTCAACCAAGAAGAAGACGCGCACGGTTTTCTCCCGGAGTCAGGTGTACCAGCTGGAGTCCACCTTCGACATGAAGCGGTACCTGAGCAGCTCGGAGAGGGCCTGCTTAGCCTCCAGCCTGCAGCTGACGGAGACTCAGGTCAAGACGTGGTTTCAGAACAGGAGGAACAAATGGAAACGGCAGCTATCAGCTGAACTGGAGGCGGCCAACATGGCCCACGCCTCCGCACAGACACTAGTGGGGATGCCGCTGGTTTTCAGAGATAACTCCTTACTGCGTGTTCCGGTTCCCCGGTCTATCGCCTTTCCAACGCCCCTTTATTACCCGGGGAGCAACCTGCCAGCGTTACCTTTATACAACCTGTATAACAAGATTGAGTACTGATTGACTCTGCTGTATGTCCACGTAAAAACACATTACAAAACAATACAGCATTCTTACAAGTGTCTCCACATAACCCCTGTATATTAATTGTATCATTTTATTTGTTTTGGACATTTTTATTATGCAGCAACTGTACGTCTCACATGAAAGCAATCAAGCTTCCCTAAATGTATAAAATACACCATGTGTATAATTAATAACAATCATTTTTGTACTTTTATTTTCCCTCTCCTCTAACTGACAACATAATGAAGTTTAACATTCATATCTCATTCAAGAAAAAAATGGATTCCATAAAAATTGTGTTAACACAGTTTTTAGTTCATAATTGGTTTGTCACACATACTACATGCATCAGTCATTGTATTTCACCTGTCAGGAAAAAAACAATTATTCCATTTAAGGGAAAACATCATTGTTTCTATTGTAATTTAGACCTTCAATAATAGCCTTCTCATTCAATAAATTTTCTATTTCAGTGAACATTGGGCTTGCTTGACTTTTATTTAATTGAATTATTTTGTGTACTTATGTTTGTTAACTCAACTTTTGCAGTTTTTTTTAACACAGAAGGCAAACACTTAAACGTAATCAAGTAATGTTAATTCCACTTAGCTACATTGACACCTGTTGTCCCCTGAAGAGCATACAAACAGAACACAAACTGTGATAACTAAAATAATTTCACACTTTTGTAATAACCAATGTGATAATCTCTATATTTTAAAGGCTCATGATATAACCAGAAATTAAAGTGGACTTTTTGTTGTGGAGCTGCAGTAATTATCCCCTGGAGGGTTTTATTAAAGGTGCTTCACACAAAGAACACCTGTGTGAGGAAAAAACCTAGAAAACACTGGCGTGAATTAACATAAATGACATTACTGTTTATATCATAGTTTACATCGCTGTAGGCTCACACGTCTTAACCTTATACCTCCTATTATTGCATCAAATTTTAAGTTGTGAGCTTCCTGACTGGTGTATTTTAATTGCAGCTTGTATTTGTGCAGGGCTGCAGTGTAAAATGTAACACATTTATCCTTCTGCAAGGCTCACACTGTACCTTCCATATTTGTTAAGTAAATTGGCCTACAAGCAGAATAAAATATCAATCTGTGTCTAAAACCACAGATCACGATGCAAAGATTTTGTATACTTTTTTCATATTGAATTTATATAAACACTGCTAGCAACACTCAAGAGGTGGGTTACCTGAGCAAGCTAATACATATAGAGGCAAATAAGAAGTAGATTGCAGGGTGGAGAAGAGATACACACCATGAGCCAATCATAATAAAGAGGCATTTTGTCAAAGGTCAAGACTTTTGCTGTCATTAATCAGAGCTGTTCACTTTTTCTTGTTATGCACATGAATTGCTGTATCAGTTACACTTTGAATACCATATACAGTATGTCTTGTTAATTCAGAAGCAGACGAGAGGTCCAGCTCATATTGTTCAATTTACTATTTCATAACAATTCAATGCATCGAAATACTAAACAAGCCTGAAAAGAATCACTCACTTCCAAGCACACGCATAAATGCCCCGTGCTTGATGGAGAGCGATAAAACCGTTCCATTTGCCAGCTTTTCTTGGGTGTCACATCTTGTACAAGGGACACCACCCCCCACCAACACCACCACCTTCTACTCATCCAACCAATCTTTCACTGTGTGCTAATAGCTGCATTACCTACAGAATCATGACTAGCGAGGCTCTGCTGCCCTGCAGATTATGCCTGACCCAATTTCTGCAACAGCCGCCCTGTGTTTCTGGGAAAATGGATAGCGTTAGACAACAACAGTGATTTATGGGTAACTCCAGCACCAGCGAAGAGGTGAGGCACTGGGGGATGAATTTGTGACAGATAGGAGAGGGAGAGAAAAAAGAGATAGAGAGAGGGATGGGAGACCGTAACGTTTATGAAAAGCAGCAATAGCTTTGGTTGAATGAAGCTGTTTATTAGTTTCCAAGTGGTCATTATGTCATCAGGTATGACGGAAATGTGCTGCTTTTTTGGATGGATGTTTGCACCCCACTGACTTGTGGGAAATCTACATGACCTGTCATGTCACCAGAGGTTGTTTGATGTATAAGACAGCGAGAGAGATGTGTGGAGATGCAACGAGCAAAGAAGAGAATAGGTGAGAGAGAGGAATAGGTGGAGGAGGGGGTTCTATGTAACTATGTATCACTGCAATGGCAGGTGTGAATTACAAATTTTAATAGCACGGCAATGAAAATGATTTGAAGTGGTTTAAACTGCAAAGAGACAGCGACTGGCATGGTGATGAAGATTTGTTGAGATGATGTGTTGTGCCTTAGGATTCATCAAACCTGCCTGGTAAGGTGAAAAGCAAGTGTAATTCACTCTGAGGTATAATTTATTATGGGAGTAATGGAAACTGTGGGCTACATACAGTGTGGAGGGGGAAAGGCTAAGACAGAAAGCACTGGGCAAATTGATTCTCAGGATAGTTTTTAGAGCATATTTACAGGATCATAATGAATTATACTAAACCCCCCCGGATAGTACCTCTTTTAGATAAAATGATGTACGTCAAAACAAACTTAATAGAGACCCCATTAAATTTAAACAGGCTGCAACAACATTACTTTACTTTTTTATTTATAATGTTCCTTTCTAATATTTGAAGAACTCGTTTTTTTCCATTCCTTCATCCTTTAGTTAGACAAGGGTTTTTCAACTACTTAACATATTTACAGCCATTTGATTTAAAGAGGGCATGTGTGGCTTCATTTTATAGTGGAAGGTTATGAAGTATAACACCATGGGCAGATGCAGAGCCTCGGGTCTGCCTCAAGACAAGAGTTTTAAAAGCGATCGCAATGCATTAAGCCAGACAACTCTCAAGACCTGTTTGCTCCCTAAATGAATTTGAGGGGAGCGTAACAAGGTTTTTGAGGCAGGCCCTGTCATCCGCTGGCTTTAACCTGCTTCTGTATTTATGGGTTAATGGTTAAAAAGGAGAGCTTGGACCAGAAGTGATTTTTCACGATTCTGTTTTATATCAACTGGAAATGAAGGAGCTGAAGGGAAATTGTGTTTGTCCCCCCCTCTCCCCAGCCCCCCCGGACAGGCATATGTTACTGAACCAGGCCAAAGCAGACATATGGATAAAGTATATTAAGTAAAATATGGTAGAATCCAATACATCGTAAAGGATTTACTAACTAAAACAGGCATAAAACACCATACCAAGATTTTAATAAAAGAATTGGTTTTAACTTTTCTATTTCCATTTGATTTAAAATGAATTAAACTCATGACATATTTTGAGATGTTAATAACTCAACATCAAATACAAGCAGCTCAGTTATTTTAACTCCCAAAGAACAATATTTAACCAAACCTCTGCATTAGGGCTTTAATAGCAAAATGCATTTTGCTTCATTGTTAAATGACCAACAATTTCTTGAACTGCCTGTTTTGAAGTGCCATTTGCGGTCCAATATGCACCAAACTATTATAGGCCTTGAAGAGAAGTCGGTTATTACTCTAGCGATAAGTCCATTAGCATTACATTTGACACAATAATGGATGTGAGATACAATAGCTGCTCTCCATTTTGTATTTGTAAGGATAATAAGGGGATTATCTTGAAGGCAGTATGCTACACACTCAAGAGTGAGACCACACTAAGGACAGAGAGCTCTGCAACAGTTGTTTTCACATCCTCCCCTCCCTCCCTCAACCCTTCCCTCTGCTCCAAAGACCCTCTCAGAGAGCGGCAGAGAAGATAAAGCATGTCATTATTCTATTAAAGACCTACAATTTTTGTAATGGGACTTGCAGCGGTCGGCAGAAGTGCAGGCAGCTTCTTCAATATCCTGGACATTATTTGCTCGTTTAGTTAAATGATGTTTCTAATTCCCTCATAATTACTTGTAATGAGGCTGTCTCCCTCGTTTTGATGCGGCAACATCTTAATACAGCATGGCATTCTTTTTTAGGGATAATGACCTCTCATGAGGCCGGGCAGCAAGGCTGGGGTTTATTGTGCGCTGCACACGTGGCAAATTGGCTTGTTTCCTGCCATCTTGTCTTCCTGCAAATTGGTAAATTAAGTTTCGCGGCTGGAGCATTAGAACTGTTAAATTTGCTTTCTCGGCTCCTTCAAATTATTTGCCTCACTAACAGAGAGATGGCTGTGTATTCTGTGTTTTGTCTTATTACCTTTGTCAAATTTTGAGCTGAATGTTGAAGCATTAAGAAATAAATGTTAAATGACCAGTTTTAAAATTATTGGGACATGAATTCCAGATCACAGAGCAACAAAACATACAAAGATTCATAAAATTACTCCTTAATCTTAAATAGTGTATTCTTACATGGTTCATTTTAAAGACAAAATCTTAAAAACAGAGCGCTAAAACTATAATCTAATGCCATTTAGGGACAAACTTCAAAAATATTTTGCAAAGATGCCAAGTCATCATACAAATAAGGTTATTTGTTGTAGTGAATGAATGAATTGTTTATTTTTGTGTCTGGCCCCTTACACCATTCATCCATTATAGGATTATTAAATAAACACTTTCCTAGTGCTGACATTATCAAACAACTTTGAGATAAGGGTTAAAAAGTATGAAAGAAAACAAACAAACAAACAAACAAGTCAATAAATAGTGAATACAGGTAGGGTTCTAACATAAAGTTAACACTGCAACATTAAACCCTTTCAGACCAAAATAAATTATAATAGAAATTGTTGTTTGTACACAAACAAAATACACAGATTAGGAAAATACTGTAGGTATTCCAAATAAGTAGTAAAGAAGTAGTAGTAGTAGTCTGCAGTAGTGCTAACAGACAACAATAATGCCATAAAATACACCTGCTACTGTGTCAACAAAGTCAGCGGAGCAGTTCCATCATTTACATTCAGGGGGGAACACCATCAAGTCTTTTTTAATCTTAGGGATAATAAACAAATAAGTTATACCTAAAAGTTTAAATTGGAAGATTTCAAAATACAGAAATAATATGTATTCAATCTTTCCCTTCTACCAGCAGACCTGCCTGTGTTGTCCCTCTGAAATTATCCAGCTTCCGTACTCTAACCGCAGCCGTCGGAGGGTTGGCTGAGGGTTTTTTATTTCTAAGTGCTGATGTGTCGCAGACAGTTTGGCTCTACAAGGGCCTGTTATACGCCGATTAAAGAGAGGGAAGGAGTGCTCCCCGCAGGGCGGCCTTGTACATTTACCCTGACCACAAAAAGGTCTAACGTTTACGCCCTGGTGCTGACATGACCTTCAAACAAGGTCCTTCTGCTGTCTGGTGGATACTGGAACTGTCTGGAGGAGCAGGCAGTGAAACTAACAGACAGACAGGAAGAAATCACATCTTTTATTTCAGGAATTACCTGTCTGCCATATCCTGTTAAGTTAGAAGATATGGCTTTTATTGGGAAATACAGGAAAGGATAGTTATTTTTCTCACTTATATGACAAAATGTGATTTGTGATTTACCAAAAGCTTTTGTCAGTTTTACTGAATGTTGGAACATGATATAACAAGTATCTTTTCTCCATTAAAATCACCTACATTGAACAAACTGACAAACACAAAGGGACACTAAATAATTCAGACCCAGATCCAGTCATCAGTCATCTATAGGTTTGAGACAAACATATCACTGATTATTGTTTTTTCTTCGTGAGAGTACAGACAAATTCTCAAGTGATCCTCTTGTCTTTGCTGGTCAGTGATCTGTTTGTTATGAGATTTGATATTGAGTTCTGGAGAGTTGGGATCTCTTTGTAAGGACCAAGTGGTCTCTTTCAGCTGCAGGGGTCTGGTGTATAGAGAGATGATCTGTCACTTCAGTCCGAGACTGACTGCTGACCACATAGCCTGCAGCACAGCACCAGGGAGCACAATGAAAGCAGCACACTATCACCTGACAGCTAATTAGGGATCACTCCCCTGAAAGGGAATACATTTTCTTTGAGGGAATGAGATAAAGAAAGCAAGAGGTTGCTGAAATCTGTGTGATGTGTCAGTCAAAGCCACAAGCCCCCTGCAATTGTTGAGGGCAAGTCGATATGTTTGGTTATCATTGTATTAAATTGTTAAAGTTGGTGGTAAAAATCACACAACCTGACATCAGTTCAAATATAAAATGTTTGGTTTTTCTCTCTTGTAACCCACAGGAGTGAACTAAAACAAGAACCCAATATCTAAACATGTATGCAGTCCTTTTTAAATCTCTTAGTTCAACTACACTGGTTGTCCCCAATTGTGTACGCCAATGTGCCTACGTGCGTGCATATATGCCCATCCAGCAGTGCGAGTCGATGGTTTACACTGGAGACCTGGGATTTCTTTGAAAACACATTTGTAACCATTAGTTGAGTGTAAGGTTTCATGTGCAGAGTGCATCCTCTGGATTGGTGTCAGAGTTTCTGCAAAGCTCTGCGGCAGCCTCTCTTGGAAGGACAGTGCTGAGAGGAGGAGGATTGAGATGGTGGTGGTTGAGGAGGAGGAGGGGAGCACTGGAGCCTAGGCGTCCCACCAGCAATGCATCACGGCAGGCAGAGTGTAACTTGAGCCCCCCTCTGGCCCTGGTGTGGCCTGCCACAGCGCACTCCCTCTCGGCCCCCTTTGCACGCCCCAAGATGCTTTTAAAGAGATTTGGTCAGCAAGAAACAACTCTTCAAAAGAATCGTCATCACATTAGAAAGTAATTAGCCGGGCCTGAGGCCAAGGATTCCCTGACCTGGCTAATTTTGCACCCCTAAACAATCCGTCTTGGTGCTAGGCGGCTGGTAAGGCACGTTCTCTGTGTACTACGGAGGAGGTATTTTGGTAGGGGAGATTCCCATGGTCCTGCAGGTGAACAAACCCTACAGAGGTCATTGAGAAAGGTTACGGGGTAATCCATCTGAGTAACGGTCTGCAGGTAGATTCAAAAGATGTCCCACAATACAGGTAACAGTTGAACCTGACTGCATTTGAGATGTAAGGAGACAGGACCAATTATTAACACTGTTGCAGAATAATACTGTCAATTGATACATCACACTACTGTAATTCAAGTATTGTTAAAAAAAAAACAGATTGGCTTCTCCTGATCAAATATGGCTGAACTAACTTTTAGATGTTTGTGATCTAGGAGTCTAACAAGGATGCAGACTGCCACATCGCTTTTGCAGATCAATGCAGGAAAACAATTTCAGTACTTGGCCACCTGTTTTTCCAAATCTGCAGGGCCTGCTGGCAACAACCTTTCCTCTCACTATTAGACAAACTAATCTGATTGGGAAAAAGATGGAGGTGCAGAGGAGGGGCAGCAACTTACAAACCACATGCTGCAGGGTAGGACTTGACACCACCAGTCCTCTCCTCCAATGTCTCTGATGGTTTAAGAGCTACTATAGCCTTCAGCATTATCAGGCTAACACACAGTGGGAGGTAGAGTGAAAGAGACACATTGGAATTCCAATGGAATACACAAACAACACTGTTTTCAACCTATCTTAAAGTCCTGGGTGGTGAAATTAAACACATTTTACAGTTTTCATCTGAGACTATTTATGGCTTTGTCATATGAATACTTTCCATGCATGATGACCCTTTAGACATTTTTAGCAAAGCGATTGAATCTATATCGTACAGGAAAAAGTCTACCTTCAAAGCTGTTAATACTGATGGGGCAAGACATTGGAGAATGGGAAGGAAAACATACACCTGTTAAACCAGCAGGACCCAGAAAAGGCACTGAGCAATTGGCCAATTAGGAAGTGGTCCATCATGTCAAACTCATTTGCAAAGGGAAGGCTTAACCCTTAGGGTTCGAAGGTCGGGATCAAAGGGTGTCCCCCATGGGACCGCACAGAGATCCTTGAAGAAACGCTGATCCCAAGCTTTTGTAAAGGAATCTTCTAATTATAATAAATCTCCACTGCAAGCTAAAGACAGGAGTGCTTGGTACAGTGGCTATATGATAGCTCTTGCCCAAGGGTCTGCAGGTAGCCTATAGATGTCTGGATAGAAGACTGATAGGAGATAGTGGTTGCTACTAAGGTAGTGGCCTCTCGTTTGCCCAGGTCAGAACCTCATAGAGTGATCACAGCTTTGGCGGCTCAGGCTGACCAGCACCTCTGAGCCTTTATAGCCTCTGGTGTGTAACCGGGTCTTTGCCCCCAGATTAGTAGGGGAGGATTTACTTCTTCCATTCTCAGCCCTCTTTCTTACATTGTCTTGTTTTCCCACAAAGACGTGTCATGGTTGGGTTCCTCTGAATGGAGCACGCTCTTTCAATTGAGATTTTAACTCTTGTGATTGGTTTGATTTTGCACTCTGATCTCTGGTCAAATTGTTATACTGATGTCTAAGCTATGTTTGTAATAGAGGCTGTTTGGTCACACAGTATGAGGGCTGGGTTATGATTTTGACATTTCACAGAACTGTTACATTTCTGTTTAACAATCTAATCTACACTATAACTGTTGAGTGTCAAATGGTCTAATTACACCTGAAATCCTAAACGTTTAGATATTGTGTTCCTTTGCGATGGCATCCCACTAGCACTTTGTAAGAACATGGCTCTCAAAGCCTGCAGCTTACAGGAGACCAATACACAGAGTATTCAACATGACATCGATGCCTTAGCTTAAAAAGTGAATATTTCCACTAATTTGGAAGAGTTAGTGTACAGTTAGACTGTTTAGTGAAATCTCACTTTGCACACTTCCATAACTGACATGAGAGGACAACATGGTGGCTATGGGAAATCAATGCTGTATGTTCAACTGTGTTTTACCTCTTCATATTGAATCTCGCTTGCAGAACAACCTTCTTTGTTCCTGCTCCAGGCAAAGCTGTATGACACTCTCTGTGCTTCTCAGCGGGCTCTACTGTTGCTCAAAGAGGGAGGAGAAAGGAAAAGGAGGGGAGAGTAGTAGTTTGTTCTTCCTGCAATTAGCATTCACGGTTAGCTAAGCAGAACTAATGCAGCGAATCTTTGAGTCTCACGTTACCTGTCCTCCACTGCCGGAGTACCTGCAGGGCAGATTAAACTGTAGCAAGATGACAAACCCTGTGTGTATCCGTTACAAGCCTTTTATTATTAGCAGTGTTATTGGTAATTCCTTTTGAATGGCAACAACAGAAACGATGCATTGGCTAAGGAGGACTTCGACAAAAACATGATACCGCATGGGTGTGGGCAATGTGCTAGTGATACTGTAATTTTGAAAAAAAACTGAGAGCGAGAATTACGCCTGCATTGGTGGGGCATTGTTTGGCAGCACTGATGGAAGGCATAACTCCCAGCGGCACATTTTGATCTGACCTGTTTTTAAGTGATGGGCTTCCCATGACAACAGTTAGTGCTGTCACATGTCAACACAAGGGGCATCTGCCCGCAAACATCACTCCCTTATTGAAGTCATTCATATTTTATGCCCCAACTTCTTTTTTTTCTAAGTCAGCCAATGAAATTTTTTTTCATTCAAATGTTCTGTGCCACTGTTTTAAATCTAACTTTTGTGTCTCTGTTATGTTCTTTAGCATCTAGGTCAAGACTAAATAATCTTATGCCTCCCTTTTCAACTGGGGCTGGATCAGGATATGGGCTCACCCTGTCACCATTATGGGATGCGGATGAAACTACAATGATCTCATGAGTCTTAAGTGACAACAGCATGGCCACTTAGTAGACCTTGTCATACAGTTCCAAGACAACACTGCAATGCAATTTTCAGTTCTAGGATTTAGGATCTAGGATTTGCTGATTATTATGATTCTTTGTCTGCATGGAAATATGCTAAAGTCCAATTCAAATAATAATTATTATTACACGAGTGAAACTTAATAATACTGAAGCTTTATTTTGTGTGGTAAAACAATGGACAATCAATTTTCCAAACTAATTGACTTCCATATTTTCCTGTTGATTTGCTGTTTGTCCTCAGCTAATCATTATCAGCTCTCTGAAGTGTTGTATTATGTATGTCTATCAGTTACAAACAGTTACAAGCAGCCCAAGTGCTCCAAATTGATCCACTAAAGACTCCCACCGTGATGAGGCCACTGTCTAGTCACACAGAGCCCATGGAAGACACTGCTCCAAATCAATAAGTCTTCCTGTGACACAGGCTTTGCTAAAGTCTACACTTCTAGTTGCTCATCACTGTGAATGTGAGAGGCAGTGTAAGAAATCATTGAAATAGCAGTGATACATACAGCTGCATTGATGATTTTAATTGTAATTTTTGTTTTCAAGAAATTTGATACCTACTGTAACTGCTGCAAACATAAGTTGATCTTTTTTGTCAAAGGTCACACTTTTTCACAAATATGTCTGTTCCTTGGCTTATCGATGCTACAATGCAATTTTCCCATCTATTTCTGTAAGGGACTGAAATATGCTGTTTTGGTAAAAAAAAAAAAAAAAAAAAAGTAATAGTTGTTGCAATCAATGCTCTGTAATTTCTGAAAAAAAGGTGGAGGCACATTCTACCAAATGGTTAGGGGCACTTTCATTTAATGAATGTTTTATGTCTGTGTTTAATGTACACTGTTTTAGCAGAAAATTGCTAATGTTGCTGGACAGCCAGTTTCAGAAAACCAAAGCTATTTGCAGGGGGAATTACAGGGGAATCTCGCTGCAGTGTATGGTAAAAAAAACGAAAAAAATAAATGACATTTCACTTCAAGGCTTTTTATTACCTAGTGGACACCGTTTGAATTTGACTTAATGGTTTAGTTTAAATCAAAGCCAAACTGAATTTTCTTAACTAAAAATACATTTTTGACAGGTATTAGACAGAAGTATTTCATGAATACATTTCAGACCTAATTCAAGACTGAGGTGCAACTCCAAGTGATATTTTTGTATGTGTCACCCTGTCTCCTTGTTGAACCACAGCTACTTGCCTCTACTTGATGTCCAATCTAAATAAAAAAGATTGTAATATAATAAAGGACCCATAGTCCCTACTTATACAGTACTTATTGAGTGGAACATTGAGATTTATATAACTCCTCTCAATGAGAGAGAAAGAGAGAAAAGGAGAGAAAGAGGGAAAGAGAGTTTCTCTATGATTGCGAGGGGGGTTTAAGGTTACCGACTAATTTTGCAGTGGTTACCTGCCGACAGCGCTACATCCGGTCTCCTCAGTGTTTTTCAACAGGGAACAGTACAATCTGTTATACTGTAGTGATATTCAGCTCTTCCTCGACCAATGATTACCAGTAATTACCTGTTTTTCTCTCCCTCCATCCATCCATCCCTCCTCCCCCGTCTCTCTCTCTCTTCCCCTTTCTCCCTTGAGCTATTACCCTAACTGGCTGTTGTGAAGCAAAGAGGAGGTGTGTAGAGAACAAGGCAGGCTTTTATGGACTCCCCACCAGCGCCACTCCACACCGCTCCATTTTGAAATTATCGGGTCCCCTTGCTTTTGAAGTCTCTGTAAGCGCACCCTCCTATTTACGAGATGGCTGTGTACTTAAAGGTCACAGATTGATCAAGAGGTCCTAAAGATGGCCTTTTTCCTGAAAGCATCGCAATACTGTGGCTTCTACAGGCCACATCTGTGGGAGAAAGAGGGAAAATAAAATGTATCACTCCCCCAAAGTCAGGCATATTCAGACTTTAATGTACAATTCCATTTACCCTGTAAAATGCCACAATTGAGTATGGAATTCACAATGAGCACAGCAATTTATCAGTGCTTTTTTGTCCATTTCTGTTGGCTCAGGCTTAAGCATATTTTACTTACTGATTACCCACGGGTCATTTTATAAATGTGTCAGACTCTAACTTTGTTTGAACATGAGACCTTCACTACATTGTTTTGTCCATTTTGAAAAATACATTTGACACACAAACAACAGCAGCAGCAATCTATGCTGGAAATAACAACGACCAGCTGGCAGTATACTGAAGCCCATCAGTTCAAAATTAAAAGAGATGATTGTTCTTGTATTGGCCCTGTAACAATATGTTTATGCACCTATTTCTGCATTTAAACTTATTCAAATTTTGTATTTATTCAAATAAAATATTTTTCAATTGTTTTTTTACATTACTTATTTCCTTTAGTACGGCAGGTCACTGCTACCATTAATGAAAGCAATTTCCTCTCTTTTGATAACATTCTATGTTTTAATGAATTATTTTTCTTTTAACAAGACGCTCGTTTTGTCGAACAATAGTTTTTTGTATAATGACATAATAACTGTATTGTTAGTACAAGAAATCTTTGTGACATCCAGTCAAAGCCTGTTTGTGTTGGTATGTGCTAATCTGTATTTGCTCTACTATTGATGTGTTTTGTATTACTGTTATTATTTTAGATTTTATTGATCAGAAAATTCGTTTTACAATATTTTTTTGGTAGCACTTCACATTCCACCACGGTAATAAGATGGTAATAGTGGGGTAACAGTGTGATAATAAAGAGGTAATTTATAGGTAATAACTTGTAACATGTAATAACTAAGAATGGGTTCGATGATAACCATATTTATATCTGGGTAGTGGTAATATAGTGATATTTATATTGTAATACCATGATAATAATGGGGTAATACTGAATATGTTGATGTTTTCACAGTATTATAGGCTACTATCAGTGTAATACCTTCCAAATTAGATCAAACTTCTTGAAATTTAAAATTGGTAATCACCAAATTATAATGCTGAAAAGTATCAAGTCTTTATGTTACAAATATTTCCCTTTTGTTTCAAGGTAACACTACATAGTATATGTTTAATCTTGTGACTTCTTTTGTTAGCATTCTCAGTATGTGAAATAGATGCTGACATACTGTTCTGATATCTCTGTTAATTATTGTCAGAAAGTTTGATGTGCAATATGTATATTTTTGATGATGATTGATCATATTAGAATGACGGTATGCTTCAGTAAACTTGTTTGCCACTTTTATCTTGGGTTATGCCACATGTAAGTATATTTTAGTTTATTTAGATTAACAATATAGGTTATACTACGTATACTGTATAACAATACATTACGTATTTCCTTTATTTCATCTTAAATTTTAGCTAGCCTACTGTATATACTACCACATTACAATGTTGTGTGGTTTATCACTGTATAGTGTCTGTGACTCATTCATATCTAATTGTGTTTCATTCAAGTTTCACCCTTTGTAAGTCAAATAAACGGAGTTACAATGATTTCAGTCTCCAGTGCTTGATGGTGGAAGGTGTCAGATTGCACAGGGGTACGTGCGTGCAGGACAAGCCATATTTCATGGTAATTTTTGAATAACAGAGGTGAAGAGATTACCTGGAAACTACCAGAGGCATTTCCAAGTAATCTCTGCACCTCTGTTATTCTAATATTAACATGTAATAAAATGATGAAACCATGATGTTTCCTGATAACATATCACCTATTCTAATAATCCTTTACGCGAGGAAACCAATTGATAATGTACTTTAATCCAGGACAAGGACTTGCAGCCTTTTGTGTCCCTCCAACAGATCAGTGACACATACTACTACCTCTTGTCACTGTACTGCCAAGAGACCCTCATTTTTTCTCAAACATGAAAAAAACCCTCATCATTTATTTAATTGTGCTACTGGTAATTTTACTAATAAAGGCTACAGTGTCTATGGACTTCACTGTATCTTTTTCTCATGTAAAATCAACTATTTAACAGCAATTTCCAAAACAACATACCATCGCATCTAGAACATATTCTCATTATAACAAAATTAACTAAATGTTGTTTCATGATGTTATTAACTCATTATATTATATCAGGATAACATTTGCGTGTTATTAAGATAATCTAAAATGAATTTTTTACACAGTGTGGGTAAAAACAACTACAGTATATGTTGCTATACATCATTACATTTCAACAAGGTTCAAATATGAATCAGACACTGAGCAGTACAGATGGACTAATAGAGAGAACACCTTGATTCCGTTCAATATTTGTTTAACTAATGTAATCCCCTGAATCAAAGTGTTTGTCTTAGACTCGCTCATTCAGAACACCAGGGTGACAGCACCAAACAAAGCTGTACATACATATGCAGGCTTCATTCATCATAGGGTCCCAAACTAAACTCGCTCTGTTATTATTACTGATAGTCAGTGCCTTCAGCCTGTCTTATTATTATTAGCCAACTGCAGATGAATGGGAGACGGCCAGGAAACGTATGCAATGCCGATTTGCCCATGTTTTAAAATATGCACACTGAGAACACTAGGCCGGGCTACTTGGCAACAGCACAGACTTTGAAATTTTATTGATTGGATCACTGGCCAATAATATGAAGCATGTCACATTTGACAACACTATAAGAAGAGGGGTCAGAGTGCCAGGACTAATGAAACTGTTATGAGAGGGGGGAGTGGAGAGATGGATGTTGTTTTCTACAACATTAACCTTGCAAATGGCTGCAATGCCTCATGCCACACACACGCGCACACACACACACACACACACACACACACACACACACACACACACACACACACACACACATACAGGAAACTTCCTGATGGTTGACATTAACACCAAGCTAAAAACCTCAAACCATTATTTAAAATACCTGTACTCGATGCAGGGAGCTAAGATGAAGTAAGATTTTTTCAAATAAATGAAAATCTTATTAGCATCACAACAGCGCTTTTGGCAAAACACTGGGTGATTTGAAAAGTGTCCCCTGCTGTCTGGTAGTGGGGATGACAGATGAGGGGAGGATGATGTAAGGGGATTGGTGTGGAGCAGCGGTGGGGGCGCAAGAGCTAAATCTCTACAAAATGAGTAATCTTACATAATAATATCCTCATGTGTCTTGATAAGAGCAACCCCTGAACAGGCCGACAGCATCCGTCAGCATGGTCTATGAAAACTCACCAACAACGTTGTGGATCCTGAAGGCAGCTATTGCCCTGGTGAATATTCTTTGCGAACCTCTAATCTGACAGTTATATCTTCTTTAACAACACCATTACCAGTGGCTATCATCATAACCGCATCCACAGCAACGATCCTCACAAATCCCATAATGTAATACCACGTTAAGATGGGTCCCGTGGACTCATATTGGAGTGCTGCTGTGCTGTTGCACACATAAACTACAGGCTACAAACCCACACAACCACAGGCATTAAATGCTCTCTACTGACTACATTAGCTATCTGGTATTGTTTTAACTGAGAAGTAATTAACTGACTTAGTCAATTGGTTGTGATGGAGAGCCAGTCTACAAGGTGTTTATAGGTTCCAAGAGTCATGGCATGGGTGAGAGGGCACGACAGTACCCATCTATCCTAACTCAATGACCTGACAGATCCTCCACTGAAGGGTCACATTAATATAAATTATTGATAAGATAAAAGAGACTTTATTTTTTTTTAAATACTGCTTTTACCGATAACTACAGATAAACTTGTATGCTCCATGTTTGTTTGAGAGTATATGTTTGAATGTGCACAACTGTGTAGGTGTGTGTTAATCAGACAAGCTGAATGTGCTCCCTTTTTATTTTTTACCATGCTGTGCGGAAAGGCACCATGGATCAGTAAATGGCTCCCTTTGCTAATCATCTCTGCTGTAGCAAGAGAAAAAAGAGAGAGATAAATGTTTGAGTGGAGAGGTTGAGGGCGTCTCTTTCAGACCTGCCCCTACAGTCTGTGAATAAAAGCCTGAAAAGGAGCCACAACGACAGGCTAGAAGTGAGTCCAACTGGGCTTTGAAAACGCTGCCTCTTCTCTGGGCCTTGGTGCTAATGCATCTGACTCAAAGGCTTTAAGCTGGCAAGAGAGAGAGAGAGAGAGAGACAGAGAGAGAGAGCTAGAGAGAAAGAAAGCGAGGCAGGAAGAAAAGAAAAAAGGGTAGAGAAACAGAGAACTGGTGCTACAGAGGACAAAGAACTCCAAGGTGTGCACTCGGTATTCAGTAATTGGTCAAAGAAGCTTCATTTCTTACTGTGATTTCCTGTCTTTTTACCGTCTCTGACAATCCTGATGCTTTTAATAGGGGTATGAGTAGGGGCTATTCTGTGCGCCCACACCCCCCTCATCTCCTTGAACACCAACCTGTCTGGCTGCTCAGGCTGACCACCCCTCCTGTCTCCTTCTCTCCTCACAAAATGATAAAAAAAGCATTAACCATATTCTTTCTGTCGTTTTCTCTCTTTGAATACCTCAAACCCCTTTAGCTTTAATCATTTCTGGATCAGGCCCAGTCCAAATAAGCCAAGCCATTTTCTGCACTCAATTACTCTCTTAACAGCATCAAAAAGAGAAAGGATTCAGGTATAGTGAGGAGAGAAAGAGGGTGAGAGGGAGAAAATTGTGAAGCATCTTCATCTGCCGAAATGCTTTGAAGGCTTCGAAAGGCTTTCTTTTTTAATGAAAAATCAGTAATAAGAGATGGTTCTGACTATAACAAAATGTTTACTGTCTGTTCGCTGGCTGTGAGCTCTTCATTCTTCCCAGATAAATCGTTCAAGAGGGAGAGGGGGAATAAAGGCTTGAAGAAATGGGCCTCCAAATTACTACATTTCCACCGAATCCTGCTTTCATTAACAAGGAAAATATATCTGAAGGTACTTCACTCCGAAAGGCATTTTAATAATACATTACTTTTCTTATAACTACTCTTAACCTTTAGATATGCATTTTGGATGAATGCTGCCATCACGGCTTGGTGTTCAGGTAATGATACATCCAACTCTTATTTACTGTTATCTGCCTTAGCAACAGGAGGTTTCACACATTGTACTTGGTCCTATGCAGCCATATATATTAACTGCAAGTCAGTCAAAATATTCTCTTATGGGCCTGATACAGGCCACAGCTCCAATCAACGCTTCTGGGTATTTTATAAAATGTATGCAGGGAGTGCATCTAAATAGGTTGCTCTTTTTCATAAAGTAGCACTCAATCCATAAGCACGGGCTTCGGGCTTGAAAATGCTGTCCTGTTTTTCCTCATTGCCCAAATTGCCCACATTGTTCTAAACGCCCGCCAGTAGATACAAATCAAGTATGAAATGTGTGAACACCAACAGAGGTCAATAAAGCATGTCCACAGTAATATAATGTGATTGATTTTTCTCTGCAGTTCTTTCCATACGGGATTCTGCTGTGTGCACATTGCCGATGATTACACAAAAACTGCTGATGGTTAATCATAATGGCTCAGGGTGAGCACTTTACTTTGGTCCTCCCTCTTTCTCATACCCTGCGCTCATTTCCCCTCTTAGCCAGCCGATGGTCAGTAAGGTCAACGTGACACGCATGCATCCCAAAACGCCATCCGCAGAGTGGAAGCCGCTGTTTGGATGCCTCACCAAGAGCCTCTACTGGCACCGGTATAGTTTCTCTCCACAGTCCCTCATTATATAAGTAGTGCTACAGCGGGTGCTGGGGTCGAACACTGTGCACAGGGTGGCCGCTTTTTCTAGGGTCCTCAACAGAGAAATAATATCTTTGTCTGCCAGAGGAATGCAAACAGTAAACAGAGAAAGTAAACAGTTAGATGTGAACCCCTTGTGTTGAAATCAATACTCAGGTCTGGACCACCGAAGGAACGATCCCATGAAGTGTCAACATATTCAGTTTGAAGCTTTGCTCTGCATAGCTGGATCTCCAAGCACCTTATTCTTGCTAAAGTATTACAGTGTCATTAGCAATCTTTGCTTTTTCCCATTTTATTTGTTGCTATGCACTTTTATGGAGTCTTTGACTCAAGTCAGGAAGTTGTGTACTTGTTGCTAACAAATCCCTGATGACAATACATACTCTTAACCTAATGAAGGCAAATTACATAACAGGAGAGGATGAGTAAAGACGTGCTGTATTGCGTTGGACTCTAATAGGTTACTTTTGGCATCAGAGGGGGTAAAGAAAAGACATGCATGTGGGCTGTGAAAAGAAAAAGGCCTCTACTATGTCTCTGCAAAGCACCTTTTAAAAACATACTCGAAATTATAGCTCTGCTTTTTGCTAAGATGATCATTTACAGCACATGACGAAAGCTACAGTAGGGTGTTAATTATAGCTAGATGCATTTTAATACATTTAAACACCTACTTTATATTTTCCACTTTTCATCTGTTCACAACACATTTTTACCATTCCCTTCTTCAAAGAAGAAAATCCAGGCCAAATGAATGTTCCCAGAGAAGAACAGAAGCTTTGACTCTTACAGGGTACGTTATCGCAGGAAAGTCGCTAATGGACGATGCTAATTATCTCAAGCTTGGAAGGCCTCACAAAGGGAGTGGATCAATATGTGATGCGGCTTGCGCCACTCATTCATAGATGTTGGATGATGACAATCGTTAGAAACATGGTACTAGACAGGAGTGCATTGTAGGGGTGGGATGGTGGTAGGAGAAGGGGAGTGTTCTGCTCTTTTATTTCCAGTGCGTGTTGGCTCAAAGAGGACACCTAATGCTTTCATAAAGGCAGATAACAGGCTACGGGAAGAGCAATGTGTGCTGGTGGATAAAAGAAAACAAGAGAGCCTTGGTCTCATTGAATGTGGTTGTACTGGAAGGTTAACAGGTAGTCTCTGGAGAGGAAAGTGGTAAAGAAAACTTTGTTAACTAGGGTTAGGGGCTGAATTATTTTTCATCAGCTACAGCATACTCCTATGCTCAATAAAAATTTAACTCCAGAAAAAGCCTCTTATTGGACTTCAGACAGAAAACAGCATGAATGAGTGAGACACCAAATACAGAAGGAAGGCACACTATGAGTACCACAGGGGTTTATAGAACCATGTTTGTAAGTTATCAAATGGCGTTTTTCCATTGATAGTAACAACTCGGCTCGACACGGCTTGACTCGCCTTTACTCGGTTCGATCCATTTTTGGTCGGTTTTCCATTGCAGATTGAGTAACGCCTCAGCGTGGCCGGTTACCATAGCTACGCGTGATGACGTAATTTTCAACGTGATTCCCAACAGCACGTCGGCTACTCGCCAATGTTTTGTTTCAAAAGAAGCTAAAGGAAGCAACAAAAATCACCGCTAAAAAAACAGGAGTTTGGGAATTCTGACGGTGTTCAGACGACATGACTGTTGTTCGCCGACACCAAAGGGTAAGTTAAGTTTCCTGGTAATGTTAGCTAACATTTGCATGTGTTAGGGGCCCTATTAGTATTTACTATACACTATATAAAGTACATGAACTTTAGCAACCATGATTACACACCAAAATATGTCTGCTGTGTACTGTTTGTGTTTCAGAGCATTAACGCTTTGCAAAACCGCCGCCGCAGACTGTCTGGTGGCCGATGTCCGACGGGTGAAATCTCTGGTTCTGACCTGCTGGGCTTCGTATAATCTTTATGAGAGTCATGGCTTATAACAACGACTGGGATGCATCTGGAACAGCAGAGCCGGGGGGGACACTGTCACAGGATACAGGGGAAGAATACCGGGGTGGACGGGAGGGTTTGATGTGCTACTTGAAAAGCTAAATAAAAACTTTTCTTTGATATATTGTCTTGTGTGCAATATTGGAAACAACATAAATCCCCTAAGATATAGCCCTTAATATTGAACAGTTAAAGTGAGAATAGTGCAGAGAGTAGATAATCTGTCGGTGTCTGGCTAGATTTTTTTTTTTAAATGTTGCGTTTGTTCCGGACACACACTCCGCACTCTTGTCTGCTAAAAACTCAGCGATCCGACCAACCAGCAGCCTGCAGGTTTCCACGTCACCTTTTAGTATCGCATCAGCTCGCTTAGAACCTCGACTGAGGTAGTACGAAAAAAAGTACCTGGTAGCAGGTCCCAGGGACTTTTTTTCGTAATGGAAAACCAAAAAATGCGAGTAGAGTCGAGTTGAGTAGAGTAGATACCACGCAATGGAAAACCGCCAATAGTGACAATAATTTTTTCCTCAATCTCAACGATTGCAAGGTAAACAGTAGGACTATTGTGTTCAAGTTACAAAATGATCTTATCATGAAGGTGCGTTAAAATGACACACACAGTGCCATTTGACATGCATTTTATAGCAGCAAAAGTTGCACGTTATGTGGTTGACCTTAACAGAAGAAAGTTTGTTGGATAATTGTGTGCCATTGTAATCTGTAATACTAGGTCCAAAGGCAATTCCTTGGAAGGTGTGGCACAGGGCATAAAGCCAAAGCAGGCAAGTGAACATTCAAACTAAAACATCTGAACAGGTAACAGGATCCCCCACAACTTTGGGGGTAATTTGGACACAGCGTGGCACACTTTCTTTGGTGCAATATCCTGCTCTGGATCCCTCCTCCTTCCTTCTCCTCCCCGGAGAGACCCATTGATCCACTGTCTGGTGAGTTTGTGTCTCCAGTATCAGGATAATTCCAGGAGGGATTGGTTTTCCCTTGTTACCTTGTAGTTGGGAGCCCTGTTCCTGCCCCTTCCTAATTCTCCCCGCCTTAACTTCCCAATGGCACTGGGCACGACCGGCAGACAACGGTCTCTTTGTCCCCTGTCTGAGGCAGGAAATGGAAGAGATGTAGCTGAAAGGTCTAAAGATGCTTCTCTTACTCTATCAACAACATGACTAAAAAAAAATGTAATACGATACATATAAAGGCTTGTCATTGTATATGTTCACCTTAGAATACACGTTTATCTGTCAAACTCCTAAAGCCTTTATAATGTTGTGACAAGTGTTACAAGCCTACATTACAGACATCCATCTGTGTCCAAAGCACTTTTATTCTAATTAGACAACTATTAAACAGAAATGATCTCTTTATATACTTAGCTTTCCTAATGAAGTTATAACACTGATGTTACTTTGTGTGCTAATTTATTCTTCTTTAAATATAGTAGTAGTATATAATCTTGATAAAGTCCATCCATTCTGTCCTGACTTTCATATATAGACACCCCTCCTGTTTTCTATATTTGTTGCCTTAAAAAAATAATTGTGCAATGCCTCACCCTATCTAAGTGCACACAACACGCATACAAATTAGATTTTGACCCAGTTTACTTGATACTGAAATCATAATACCATAGAATCGGAAACACAATTCAGACAACTCTTTTGTGTAGTACATGTGGTATATCAAAATTAAAACAAATCACATTTAAAAATGTTCTATTACTTTGTAGAAAGGCATAGTTTTCCTTCCCTAACAGTGCTAAATCATTACGTGAATGTATACCAACAAAATCAATATTGGAACAACCAAGGGGGTTTATAATGCCAAATTATTACTTTACTTTTAAGGTAGCATTTGCGCAGAAAAAATGCAATCCTGCTCTCCAAAAACTGTGTACTATTAACCAAAATGAGAATTTAGGCTGTCTGTGACACTGGACATCTCTTTCTTCTTTCTTTCTCTTGCCTTGAAATAATGTCATGAGAGCAGCCTCAACAAAAGTTCCCAGCACACAGGCAATTCTTATTTTCCTTTCATTGTCCCTGTCAGATAAGACAAACACGCAAACAAGGCTCAAGAGCGCATCATTTCATTTCCATATAGATGAAAAGTGTGCAATGAAATAAGCATGTGTCCATTTGTACACAAGGCACAATGGTTTTCATCTTGATGCTTCAGTATTGTCGAAGTGCTCGATGAATTACCTAAACAAAACACTTGATAGGATGATATTCACCGCATTGTAATTCTAAAAGAGTACTAATAGATTTTGCCAGTGTCCGAGCACTTGAGACGTGAAGGAGGTTAAGGCAACATGGGAACCAAAATGATAGTGTCCCTCTTCAACTTATTCACACCAGACTTCATTATTATCACCACACTTGTGACCACATCCTGTTCCTTTTTTGGTCTTGTAACATTATATGTGCTACCTAGGATGGATTCTGTATGGAGGATATTATAAAATTGCACGCACTGTTCATAACCATTTAGCATTCATAATGTTTGCAAGACTGAAGGTAACCTTTTTATAGTGGTGGAAATGTCAGAAAAAAATAATAATTTGTGTTTTTCACCTTACCAAACACACGTGCAGTATCCATACTTCAGTTTAAGAGAAATTAGAAATTGCACAAAATCTGCCAAGATGAAACTTTCCTCCCAAGAAAAGCAGACACTGTCATTTGAGCGTCAAAAGAGAAAGCAGAACAGTCATTGCACTTTGACCTGAGAGACTGCTGTTTGTTTCCCGTTTCCAACAGTCAACGCTGGTTTGTTTTAACCACTACCACTGTAGTTTCCAAACCTTCACCAAGTTGTTATTATTTTAACCATGACAACGGAGGTCCCCTTACCTTAACAAAGCTATTATAACCCAAACTATATGCTGTTTCTCTTACCCTAACCAAGTTGTTGTAAGTGCCTGAACCTAACCAAAACTTAACCATAGCCAATTATGAAACCAATAGGCGTAGTAGTAGTAACCCCTAGCTATATGGTTTAGAAAATAGTATTGATCCAGGACAAAACTCACAGAAGGGTGGGACTCAGAGAAAACATTGCAAAGTCGCAATTACAAATCCATCTGCTACTTCAGCACCACGAACTGCACCATGGATTTATCAATACAGAGCACAGTAATGGAAAGTGTCCATTGGCAAGCACTATTTCCACGCTTCCTATTAATTATCTATGTAAGTAGCCGGGCAACGCATTTTTAGCCTTGTGGTGACATTAGAGGAGAGGGCGTCGAGTTGCCTGCATTGCCTGCTCCTCATTTGCATAAAGTTGAGGTCTAGGCTAATTTATGCAAATCAGGGGCATCCCGCTTGATTCGTCGCCTCTTGAAAACTCACAAAAATCTTTTGTCAATCTAAAATGAAAACAAATTCATCAATTGCACATTTTGGTAAACTATTTTTGTAAAATAAGAGAAAGTTTACAAACGACCCGCCATGGTTGTCCGCTTTAAAATCCAGGGTCAGACAGCCCACGAGTTAAGCATTTGTCCAAACAGGTGCAGCCATTGCGGTTGTTGGAGGGTGTAGCCTGTTTTCTTTGCTTGTCAATGGTCATTGAAGAGAAATTGATGACTGCTAGTGGCAAGCCCATCAAGCCTCCAATTCTGGGAAGCAGAATGATCCCTGCCATCAAAAAGCGCCTATATAGACACGTACCATTAGGCTACTGGTATTTCAGAGCCATGGTCGGGGCCATAGATTCTAACTTACACAAACCTCAGTCAGATATAGGATCAATGAGTTAGGCAGACTAGACTAACGTATTCAACTAAACAACCCCTCTGCCCTCACAGCCTCTCTGCTACAAGGAGATGGAGAGAGGGATGGCAGGTTAATAAGGTGTATGCATTTTGATCATTTTGCTAACAAAGGGAATGGCATCTCCCCTCAAATTGCCTACTGCATAAAACAGATGTATTTGTCCAAAACTGACTTGTAACCGTTTTACCAGGCACTGACAAATAATGTTGTCCAGTGGCGCTGAAAACGCTTTTACTGTGTGTGTAAACTAAGAAGGCATTTTTCGTGAAGTCCATATGTAGTGGTATAAACGGTGTGGTTTGAGGCCTGAGTAAGAGTAGGCAAGCACTGAAACCACATATGCATTTAACTAAAAATCCCAAGAAAAAGACCAACTGAATTATTGGTGAAAGGCCTCTTTAATCTGAAAAAAGTTCAGACTACAGAAACCTATATGGAGCTCTAATAGATGCAATGATCAAGGTTCATATTCCTTTGATTTGGACAACCAAAGTTCTTTACCAAACCTCTCAAGACCAGTTTCCGGGCTTACACACACCAGCATCTCTCATCTCATGATGAAAAAGCTTGTGCAGTACACACAGCTAAACAAAATTTCACTCCCAGGTTCCAGGTCCCATTTGGAGATCACATCGGGATATGAAAGCATTCTTTTTTTCCTTATATCCAACCCCACTCATGTTTGCCTGAAGCGTCCTCTGATGGTGGTAAATGAGTTAGCGACAATCCAAGTCTTGGGTTAATGGAGTAGTGAGCTGTTAATGCTGCTCGAGTGGTTGTAACAAAGCACTGAAGAGACATAAAATGCAGGAATCGAAAAAACACCATAATGTCTTAGACATGTTGGATGATTGGAGATAAGCACAGACAACACATTTGCAAGATGCTCAGAACTGAAGAAAGCCAACGTGTGCTACATCCATAACAACTGAACTTACTTTAGTTGTAGTATCAAACTGTTAACAACAGTTGTTTGTCAGTTGTCATGATTATTGTCTAATTAAGCATCCTGGGATAAATTATGCTAAAGTAACTGTTGAATAACTTTTCTCCTCTCATAAGAGGTTAGTTGTTTTTAATCTCGCTCAATTAGCACATTAAACACAAAGTGCTACAGAAACAAGCAGCACTGGAGCAAATGAGCCCACCAATCTAATTGGGAATTAATGAATGCTTTAAAGTGCTAGCAGCCAGTGCAATTGCAATTCAAAACAAGAGAAAATTAATCACAATAATTTCTGGGAGAGAAAGTTAGCATTAACATAATTGAAGCAGAGAGGATAAAAAGGCTATGGCAGCGTTGGGGAGCTTGACTAATCAGTAATCCTCCATGGAGGAAATTGTTTGTTATTCAAATTAATTATCCAATGTACTTAATTGCCTAAATTGCAACTCAAAACTGTCTGTAGCCTTTTCTTTAGCTTTAATATTACAAAAGATGAACTGTCAAAGGGTGTTTGTAAGTGGGTGGGAGAGGGGTCTCTAACATGGCAGCAATGGGAGAAAAAGGAGTTCAGATTTGACAAAACACTGTTTAAGCTAAACAGAAGCCAGCTTTTATTTTTGAGTACTTACTAACTTTTCTCATTTGTTTCAGATTCACTCCTTTAGGAGTTACTACCTGTCACCTTTGTATGCAGCTAGTGACACACCCCTGGTTCATGAAAAAATACTTGAAAAATTGTTTGGCAGTGATATAGTCTGCTGTATATACTTTGTGTTTTACAGTCCCATTATGATAGTCCTGAACAAACAGCAACATTTATCCTGGACATGGGCATGATTGTAATGATGTTGGGAGAGAATGTATATGTTGCTTTCAGAGCATCTGTTGCCAATGCCGGCGCAATGGCATTAGCAGCAAAACGCCATGGAACATTAACCGCTCCCAACAGAACTTCCAGATGGGTTTTGTTCTAATGGCATCATTATACGCTGAATTAAAAGGCGGGTAAATGGAAGTGCAAAAATTTAAATGACTGAAAAAAATCTCTCAAGCTTGAGCTGTCTTTAGTGGAGGGCCTCCGACAGAGAGATTGGGAGCTGAGCCATGCAATGAGTGTTAATCATACGCATATATAAAATAGTAATGAAGGAATGAATAGTACAGTAGTGTGGCAGTACACATTACACTCTGTTATGTTTAACACACCAGCTGAGAATGAAATGGCTGCTTTGCAGATGATGCGTTGCAGCTTACAATTGTTAACCTGTTAGATAACTGAATTGTAAAGCTAATGTGGTGATTTTATGAAATAGTAACGCATAGCTTAATTGACCTTGGCTTTTCTGTCATTATTTAATGATAATCATCATCATCATTGCAAAGTCCACCATTATTTTCCTTCAATATTTTTCTTTTCTTCTCATTGAAACCCATGTAAACATTTTTGAAGATGTAACCTTTCCCCTTTGCCAGAATGAGCTTAGGTGTTTGATAAAGGCGACAAAATATAATCACAAAGCTTTGTTATTACAACTAATAAGGAAATATTTTATAGTATGTTGTAGGGCTAGGGCTATGTGAGATCAATTTTTTTTTTTTGCTTACAAAAAACTAATTCACAGACAGACAGCGAAGCAGAAATGTACAGTGTGTTATCCTAAGTAGTGACATTACTTACTGTATGTTTGGAGAGGTCTAACATACTGAACAAACTATTGTAACTTAAAGCCCATGTTGCAGGTTAACCACCACTGTTGATTATTGGGTACAAAAAGCCCTCAAGATATGTATATCATTTTTAAAAAATGTCTCCAAATAGTGTTAAAAGTTAGTTTTTGGTCATTTTTGGTGTTCGCGGGTTTATGAAGTCAATTCGGCGATGACGTCACAATGGGGAGCGAAGTCTCAGCCTGGCACTAGAACTACGGTGACTGACTGGGATGAGGAAGAGGAGGAAAGGCCAGCAGCCGAATAATTACCAACCTGCCAGACGTGAAAGGGCAAATGAGGAATTGTCAAGATTGTGCGGAAGTCTCCTTCATTTATCTCCTTTATTTAGCAACGCAGCAGTGCATACGATGACTTTACTTTTTACTCTCAGTGAATAGCACCAAGTGAACGTCAACGTTTTCTTTCGATCTAGTGAGTGTGATCATGTCGTTAGTTCAGATAAGTACTGGTACACATATCTAGATATAGTAATAGAAGGCATCCCCGAGTGTTATTTCTAAGTGTTTACCTCTTCCTCCGGTGAAAACGTGTCGCTGTTTGGCCGGTGCTTGTATGTGTGGTGGCGAAGCTGCGGTGGAGAGCGGGTGCTGTAGGCGAGCGAGCCTCCGGTCGGGAAGCGAGCCTGCCGCCGGTCGGGGAGAGAGCGCCTCCGGTCGGGAAGCTCGCCCCGCGACATTTGTGACATTTCAGGCAGGATCATGGTCCTCCCCAACCAGCACGCACCAGTATTGTAATTGTTTATATTTACTTTACCTTTCCTTTTAGACTGAGTCATATGAAAGATTCCTTATCCCTAAACAAGGAGTTCACTGCATACAGACAGGCTGTAAGAAACGTCTTATGACAGTATCAAGACAATCATTATGGGCCATTATAGCCATTCCCCTTGATGTCATATAAACTAAAGAACACAGAATAAGATATGGTGATACCTCATAATAGCAGTGTTAGAAACGATACAAACACCAATCCACTACTGTTACCACTGCTACAGTAGGTACTAGTACTGCGCATTTGAGCAACTCTATGACAATATAGCTTTACTCCTTGCACGCACCACTTTTCAGTTTTTTATTTGCTACAAAAAATAAATTTTTATATCTTTATGTTTGAAGCGTGAAATGTGTCAAAAGGTTGAAAATTTCAAGGGGGCCGAATACTTTCGCAAGGCACTGTATACGCAACACCAAAGGCAGTCATAATAGTTACCTAGCAGGCTAGGCTAACACTGTTGTGCTAACGTCCGGCGGCGTAGCGTTAGCTAGCAGTCTAAACTTGTGAAAAGCCGAACAACACCCCCGTCTAAGCTGTGTTTCACTTTCCCTCCAACATTATTATAAATATAATAAAGTCACATGGACTCGGTCGAGACCATAGACTGTTAATATTAAAAGACCAAAAGCCACATTAGGCCAGACCAGTGGCAAATACAACGCAGGCTGCTCTGTTTGCTCCCCAACGTGACGTCATGCAATGCATTGTGGGGGAAAAAAGGAAACACTGTAAAAGTGTGCCTACTTTTCGTATTATATTCAGTTTTGCGATAACCAACACCATCAAATACAATGGATAACAGTTCAAATATTTACTACCAACAAGCAAATTGCACAAATTCGTTGCAAAATTAAACCTGCAACATGGGCTTTAAATAACAGGAATTGTAATAGACTCATTTGAGATAAGGCTGTGTAGTAGTCCTATCAAAACCAACTATAGATATAAAACATTATGAACATCCAGAGCCCACGGTCTCCAGGACACCAAACAGAACACAAGAGTCAGTCTTCATATATTCTTCAAGTTTTCTTTCTAAATTCTTTCTCCTAAGGAAGCCACAGTGGCAGTGGTGCACAACGCAACATGCAACTGTGAGCGCAGACTTGGGGTCACCTGGGGTCCTGACCCTGACTGAGACCTTCTGACCTTTGTCTGGGCCTCGACAGACACTCATGGCCTTAACCTTTACCCTTTGACAAGCTGTTGTGTCCAAAATCATCTATTAGCTCCCTGTATAAGGTCTGGTCCTCGCATGGATCGATCAAACACAAGGGATGAACTTTAGTGAGGAAAGAACAAGGTCATCGGCATGCAGAGTTCATCAGACGAGATGTTGCAACGTGGTTCTCATTTTCCTATTTGGAGATTTTCTCACCTTTCAAATAAACACTTGTTTTTTTATTCTAAAAAAGGCAAGTTGTCGGATAAGAAACAAACAATCGCAGCAAGTAATACCTGATTTATAATTAGTAATACCTGCTTTTCATGCCATAACCATGCTTCTTTGTTCAAATTGCTCTCGGAAAAGAACTTCAACAAAACTAATTGAGGCTGTGTTTTATACCGGCGGTACAGAGCTTGCTGTATTGCTGTGGGAAGGGTCGGCAGCACTCACTTTTGTGAAGAGGGATGAAAGAGAGGGAGTTTGAGCTGCTACCCTCTGACCCGATAATTAAAAAGGAGAGATTCAACAAAATGCTATTATCAAAACAACTCTCCTAAACCCATTCAACATGACTTATTTCCTGAATACATAACAGCTAATGTAACTGAGCAACCCTCTGGGTAATGATTGCTACTAATGTTCATATTGTCTACATTTAGCATGTTTTTTTTTAATTGCGTGGGTCATTTTTTACTCACTCTCATGTGGCAGTGACAGCTATCATTTGCTCTTTCATTTGCTCATCTCTCCAAATAGGCACATTTCAGTTTCAGTGTTTTCTCTGGACCCTGCATCACAACTCTGCTACCACTAACATTTATGTGAATTTAACTTTCATGTAAATGATAATTTTTGAATGATTTCGCCTGAATTTACGTCCTGCTCCTCATCTTCTTTTGAGCGTCCCTTCACCATGTTTATCTGCTTTTACAAAAGCTTCATCAGAGAGTCCCAGCCATCTGGGTAATTGGGCCCATTTATTTCAAAGGTACATTTAATGGTGTCTCTTATTTTTCAGCAGCGTGCTGAGGATTAAAGTAGATCACAATGCCCCCTTTCTCATGGTTCTATTTTCTTAATTTTAGAGGTGGTCAATTATTGAATTATTTTCACTTTTTCTTTCATCTGCAACATACAATACAATAAATTGTACAGACCTCTTTAGTTAATGGTAAAGGTGGCAATGGGTGTACGTGTGTGCACTGAATGCATGTGTGTGAGTGTGCATACTTTGTGCCTCTATTTGTGCATGCAATGTTGTATTTTCTTGTACTGTATCGTAAATGTGGTGTGTTCTTATGTGAGTGTGTACAGTATGTTATGTATTTTATGTTTGTATCTTGTACATTTGCTTGTTTGTGTGTATGTTTTAAAGGGCATTTCCATACTGTTCACACTGAAGTAGAGAGGGGGGTCGTGCCAGACATCCCTCAATCCTTTTATTACACAACCCAAAACATCAAAAGCCATGTAAGCAACCAAGGTGGAGAGAAATTACTTTGTGTGTGATTTCTCTGCCTCGGACTCTCATGTCAGCTCTCCCCTTTATGTCGGTAATTGTGGGTGATTATTTTAACTGTGAAAAGGGTAGCAGGTAATAGAGGCTGATTAAATCCAATGGACAGCAGCCCAGACAACCCTTAAGACACAGCTATATAATAATAGTAAGAGCCAGCATCACATACACAGCCCGTCCACACACCTTATTTTCCGTGACATGAGGCCAGATACAATTTAATTCATTTATTGTGCTGTTGGTCCCTATATTGACAGCTGTAAACACTTGTGGTTAAACTGAATCTTGCAGCCCTACCATGGTTCTCTATGGTGAGCTTGTGTTACAGTAACAAAATGTACTGGTGTACTCCAAAATGAAAAGAATGCACACAAACACACACACACACACACACACACACACACACACACAAACACACAAGGACATGATATATTATCATTTTGCAACCACAGGCTGACACAACAGGGATTAGTGTCAGTGCCGGGACATTTCTTACTAATAAAACTAATATGAAACTATTACTGCCAAGAACTATGAACTCCTAATTTTTCATTCCTAAACAAGACACCTTGTCAACTCAACTCGAGATATACAGTTAAAAGGCCTGTTGGAACAAGTGCAATAGAGTCATAATAGATAACCACATAATTTGTTTATCTTATTCAGGGGTAATGTTTACATGACAAATACAAAGGGAAAAATGTGTCATTGTTCATACATGTACTACATGTTACATGCTATAACAGTATGGCAAAATGCTACCTTTACACAGCAGAATATGCCATAGTGTTATGATTGTTGTGAGTATAGCTGAGGCATGCAATTAAAGGGTAATTTCTTGCAAAGTTCATTTTGTTTATTGAACGGAATTGAAAGAGCAAAGTGTTTTGTGTAAATCTGTGAATCAGGGTCTTTATAAAGGTGAACCAAACAGGCAATACTTTATAATGTGACAGTCCACATGAAAATGACCTTTGTGTGAATGGGAAGTTGAAATGCATTACTGTATTGTTAGCTACAGGGCTTAAAACGAATGGCAACTTCTTCTAAAATTACGCAGCATATAATCCCTCTTAATGTTTCGTTTTTTCATGCATATATTTTGCCTGAATCGACAGTAATGAGTTTTATTTGAGCTCCGACATATTGATATTTTACACCACCATTTTGCATCCTCTCTTGCAAAAGTTTTACACCAGAAACAGTGACAACTCAGAAATATATCCTGGAGTTACTTCCAAAATGTGGGAGACTATTTATTTAGAAAAACTCTCCAGAAATTAAATCACATCTACTGAGTTTGGAACAAATTCTAAATGTGATCTTTATTGATGAATGAGGCTGGTTGAACAGGCCATGAGCACAAAGAAGTCAGTCTGTTGGTGGTGGTTCCAAGGCTGATATAAATCACGTCTCCTCCATGCTATTAACTTTTTGAGGTATAGAGAGGTTAGGAGGGAGGCTGCTACAAGAACATCCCCTACAGAGACCCTTGGTGGATGGGGGACTTCACACCCAAGTAAACAACTCTCCCTGCCCAGAAGGCAGCACCAACAATAGCCCATCCATTACAAAGAGTAGAGAAAGAAAGAGGGTGGGAAACAAGGAAGGAAAAGAAACAACAAACATTTATTTACTGTCGCTGTTGTCACTTTTTCAGCCATTTTTTTAATGATTTACGATTGGCTTGGAGAAGCTTGAGGTGAATTGATTGGGTCAGGTAACTTTATGAAAGAGGCATTGGTCCTGGTATGGAAGCCACTTAGAAGTAGAAAGAGATGGAATATACAAAAGAATAAGAATAACTTTTATCATATTACATGACAAAATCGGAAAAGCCACTTCGTCAAAAGGATACAATAAACAAAAGGATAAAAATGCATGCTAATATCCCAGGTATTACCTATAAAGTATTTACTGCATCACAAACACCTATTTAACATGAATATGAATGCTTTTACACTAACATCTAACCACAGCTATCCTTACAGAGAGGAGAAAGCCATCTTAAAATGTAAGTTGTAGTTATTTTTGCAAACAAAACCCCAAAGAATTCCCCACTCAAACACAAGTATTCCCATTCATGAAGGAGAGGCATCTGTCATCTCGCCGGCTCGTGTGGGCTGTGAATTATGTCTCGGCTCCTGTGGGTTGTGTGATAATGGCAGTCTGATTATTTTAACTACTGCTGTCCACCGACCACCTTCCCTGACTAGGATAAACTCACCAGAGATGTCTGTGGATGTGCCACAACTTCCCTAAATATCTTGAAAACTACTGTAACATTACATGACATGGAATATTAATTGGTCTTTAAACGTATTTATTCCTGCGCCTTAATGAGCAGGATAAGCTAGCTGTACAAAACAATCTGGTACATAAATTCATAAACAAACATTAACTTTCTACCGTTGTAGAATTTGTATTTATTCAAAGGACTTTGATCTTTTTGGTCATATCCTTGGCAAGTGTGAATGAACAGATTTAGTTATGTTGTGTCTGGTGGTACAGAGCATGTCTGGGATGGAAAGTACAGTATAAGGTAACCAAGTCTTCCAGCTATGAACTCATCTGTATAAAGTGCCCTGATGCAGGATGTATCATCTTTGCCTTCAAAAGCCAAAGTAACGTTTTTAACTATTGATTTAAAATGATGTCTAGATTAGGACTCAGATTTTCAATTTAATTTCTCCTTTTGGATTTGTATCTGTATTTCACACTGTATCTGTAAAAAATATCACGCTGGAATTTCTTAGGTTCAATTGACAATGTCTTATTTTACAGCCAGGAATGCGTTAACTGCCCATTTTGCTGGTGGTTCTACTTTATAACTGCAAAGTTAAATGTGACTTATCTGTAATTGTTAAGACATGGAACATGCAACATTGTTGGCTTCATCTATGTGATAAAACATTTTATGTTAATGTTCCTCGCAGGTTTTATTCATTCTATGGAAACAGACATTTACTAAAGAGTGGTAAGTTAAAAACGCTGTGATAAAGAGGAAGATGTTATTGATGACCACCCTGCGTGTGAGCGATGCTCACCCCCGTGATTCCAGACAAAATGTTATCCTCTCTCCACAATAATTATTTTTATAGACTGATCTGATACACCACAATAATTATTTTTATAGACTGATCTGATTTTCAACAACTTTCAACATCTCTTTCAAATGGTTTTATAGTTTCTTAAACTGATTTCATTTTCCTTATACAAGATGGAGATTGAAAAAAACATTTATGACAATGATCTTAGAGGGTGGAATAAGACTCACATTTATTGTCTGGCTCTCTCTAAACATGTTAAACATTGTGATGCTTCAACTGACTGCATTTAATTCAGACTTGTGCTGTATTAAAGTGTGACAGAAATCTTACCGGGTCTTATGTAGTAAGATAGCGCAACTTTTACATAAAAGTTCATCAGACATGAGACCAGCATGTTAAATTGCCAATAGACTCATGTAACGAGGTGCATGTCTGAAAGGGGCTTTATTGAATGTTTGAAATGACAGATAATAGCGTTAAGATGACCTTTTAGGATCTACTTTTAGTTATTTTCCATTTGTGTGGACTGATTTAAGCTTGTTAATTCAAGCTTGTTAATTATTCCTAAACCTAAAGTAAATTTTAACTCCTTTGAAAGCCTTGTTCTTAATCTTCAACGTCCATCATGGAAAACAATACAGCCAATTATATTTGGTGTTACTTACCGAGCTCCAGGACCATATTCTGATATTTTTATCAGGTGTAGTCCTTAAATTGGACAAAGGTAGGAGATTTTAATATCCATGTGGACTTTGACAATAATAGCCGTAGTATTGCTTTCAACTCACTACTAGATTCAATTGGTTTTAGTCAGAGTGTGCATAAGGCCATGCACTGTTTTGACCACACCCTCAATCTTGTGCTGACATATGGCATCGAAATTGAAGATTTAATTTAATTTAATTTAATTTAATTTAGTATTTCCGTAGAATCCTTTATTATCAGACCATTCTCTAATAACTTTTGAATTCTTACTACCCGACTATACTAAATTAAATAAAAGCTTCTACACTAGATGCCGATTTGACAGCGCTATAGCTACATTTAAGGAAGATATTCCAACAAGATTTCATTTAATTCCATTCCTTAATATAACAGAGGACCTTTATGTTAACTTTAGTCCCTCCCAAATTGATACATTTGTAGATGGAGCTACGATCTGCCTACAGACGACTGTAGACTCTGTTGCTCCTCTCAAAAAGAAGACAATGAAGCAAAGGAAACTAGCACCTTGGTATAACTCCCAAACTCGCAAATTAAAACAAATCTCGCAAAAACTTGAAAGTAAATGGCGTTCCACCAAACTGGAAGAATCTCGTTAAGATTGGCAAGACATTCTGAAAATGTATAGGAAGGTCCTCATAAATGCTAGATCAGACTATTACTTATCATTAATAGAAGAAAATAATAACAACCAAAGGTTTCTTTCAGCACTGTAGCCAGGCTGACAGATAGACACAGCTCTATTAAGCCATCTATTCCTATAGCTCTCAGTAATGACAACTTTAAGAGCTTCTTTAATGATAAACGGTTCACCTTTAAACGCATTAGCACTAGAAAAATGCTGCTATCCTATAGACCTGGTCACTTCAAGGTCTCTTCAGCTAAGCCATCTACCTGTCTCTTAGACCTCATCCCAACGACGCTACTTAAAGAAGCGTTACCCGTGGTTAACACTCAATTACTAAATACAATCAATATGTCTCTATTAACAGGTTATGTTCCGCGATCATTTAAAGTAGCTGTGATAAAACCTCTCCTGAAAAAACCCTCCCTCGAACCTGAGGTCTTACCAAAGCATAGACCTATATCTAATCTTCCTTTTGTCTCCTACCTACAGTACCTTGAGAAGGTAGTCGCTAATCAGTGTGATTTTCTACATAGCAATGTTTTACTAGATCTTAGTGCAGCATTCGACACCCTTCCAGAGACTGGAACATTTAGTTGGCATTAAAGGAATTGCATTAAGCTGGTTTAAGTCATATTTATCCGATCAATCTCAATTTGTTAATGTTAACAATAAATCCTCCAAATTTGCTAAAGTTAGCCATGGCGTTCCACAAGGCTCAGTGTTTGGACCAATTCTATTCTCCTTATTTATGCTTCCTCATGGCAATATTATTAGGAAACACTCAATTAACTTTCATTGTTATGCGGATGACACCCAATTATATCTATCAATCAAGCCAGACAAAACCAGTCGGTTAGCTAAACTTCAAGCATGCATAAATGAACCAGAGCCTTCATGTTTCAGGCTCCTCTCCTGTGGAATCAGCTTCTGGTCTGGGTTTGGGAGGCAGACACCGTCACCACATTTAAGAGTAAAGTTAAATCTCTCCTCTTTGATAAAGCTTATAGTTATGGAGTGATGAGTCGCAGCGTCCGCCCAACCCGGCCCACTGGCTTCTCTTCATAGTCGTCAGATTCATCTACTATATAATCAATAATATCATAAAACTAGAGAGAGGCAGGGCAGTACAGCTTGACCAGCCTTCTCTATTTACCCTGACTCTCCTAGTTATGCTGTAATAGTTATAGACTGCCAGGGGACTTCCTTTTACACACTGAGCTCCTCTCTCCTTAACTTTCCATTTGTGTACATCTATGTACCAAAAATGCCTGTTACTAGCCTTGCACTGGGGAGTCATTCCCCAGAGTCATTCCCTTATGTTCTTTTGCCCACAGCATGTTTCCTTCAGGGAGATCAGGGAGGCTCCAAAATCATGGTTGCAGCTGTTGCCGTGGTCCTGCTACACATCCTGCGATGCCCTGTTACATCCTGCTACGCTCTGCGGTGCAGTGCCCGGCTATGCCATGAACTACTACAAACTACAATTTTTAGTCACTGTTCCATTATCTTTTACTTTTGTGACTATTATTGCCTCTATTCATTTTAACCCCTACCGGCCCATCAGACACCGCATACCAAGAGCCGGTGTCTGTCCAAGGTTTCTTCCTAAAAGGGTTTTTAGGAAGAAACCTTAGGGAGTTTTTCCTCGCCACTGTCGCACAGTTGCTTGCTGGGAACTACTAGAACTGTTGGGTCCATGTAAATTATAGAGTGTGGTCTAGACCTACTCCATCTGTAAAGTGTCTCAAGATAACTCTTGTTATGAATTGATACTATAAATAAAATGTAATTCAATTCAATTCAATTGAAGACAATTGCCTTATGAGCCAAAGTTGCAGAGAGAATTTGAAAAGTAAAGGCAGAATGGCAGTGTGGAGGTAAAGAATGGAAAGAAGAGGTACAGCAAGTGATTATTGAGAAGACAAAGACCCCGCTGTCTTGGGCCTGACAGCACTCTCTACATCAGGTGCCCCCCATCCCTCGCTCCAAGCTCGCCATCCAATTCCATCCAGACAAGGGAATTTCCTCCTCCCTACCACCGACCTGTCATCCATTTATCCCTCCATTCATCTCTCTTTTCCCCAACAAATGGAAATAATAACACACAAGTTACAACAATACAACAAGTTTGCCGTTCCTCTTCCTTCAACCTCACATCCAAATCTCAGCTCCTCAGGATGACGGCTCTTTTGATCAGACCTCTTAAGTCGGTCCCAATGGGTGGAAAGAGATACGTCTGAATCATGCAAAGAATGTAACTGGCAGTTTTTGGTGTGGTCTAGCCATCCTGTCTGCCAGCGAATTCCGCACAGTGCAGGCCAACAGTAGAGACGCCTGCGTTAACATAAGTATTCGGTGTCGCAGACAAAGCTGGTTTTGCATTACATTAGATTAATCAGACACTTTGAGACAACTGGCCAACTCACAATAGAATTACAGATGAAGCACTTGCTTATAGAGGTTTACATTCTTAAGATAAGCAAGGATAGGAGTTGTTGACTGTGTGCCTAAACATTGTTGGGTCGCTTCCAAGGGCCATGAACTAGATGGCCGACTACTCTTACCTGTGGATTTCCCCATGCCTTCAATCCCAGCTTGGACTGCTGTTATTAAATAAGGTGTTTGTGAAGCATGAGCCATCTGAGAGAGATTTTTGACTCATAATTACCAAGTGTAAGAGGTGAAAGCAGCAAGCCATTTGGTAGCGAGAGTCAACTAATGGCACAGGAGTTCTATAGGAAGGAACATCTGCTTCTTCCTCACCGAGCAGTCTAGATGCAGACAGATGTATGCATACTATGGAGTCAAATTTCTTCTGTTGTGCTCTGTTAAAAGTCTTTTCTTCAAGACACACTCTTTCTATTCCTCATGTTAAAGTGCACATTTTCTGTAATAATTCTTGAGTCTTTAATTTTTTTTGATTTTGGCATAGTTTGCAGGAATAAACATTCATAGTTTTTGATACAACATTTGTCCCACTGATCGGTCGACACATAAACAGTGTTCACTACAGTGATGTCTTAATATTAATTTTTTTAATTATGTAGTATGAGTCTTTTTTTGTTTTATTTGTTCAGTTGTGGCAACTCTGTGGCAACAAATGCTACCTAATCTTTATTCTCGACAAGCTGCTGTTGCTGCACTTCCTGTGCGGATGTGCAGATGATTTTTTACAACACCAAAAAGAAATGCTTTAGAATAGAACAGAATGCCTTTATTTTCATTATACACAAGTGCAGTACCTGTGCAACGAGATTTAAGAATAACTTTAATAACTGTGTTAGACCTCACTACAAACCCAAAACCCTGTTGACATAAAAAAGACAACAGTAAAGGATAAGGTGATATTTTTCTCATTGACGAATCCTGTGAAGAGACTGAAAGCAATCATGTGTAATCAATTCTCAATAATTTCCTAAATCTCTAGCTTGTCTGTGACTGTCAGCCTAAACCCCATTTGTTCCTACCAAAGTTATAAATCTTAAATAATTGGTCACAAATATATATACAGTGTATAATTTTCCATTAAGAAAAAGGCTATAATAATTTCCTTAAACAGCTGGGCATTGTGGTTCTTAGAAAACGGTACTCAAACAGGATTAACTAGTACATTTGTTGGGAACTATTTTCAGCTGCAGACTTGGTGCACTATTGAGCAATGTGTGATCATTTACCGTAATAAAGAGAAATGTTACTCAGTGCATCGGTGTGGCTCACTGATATGTTTTTGGTCAACAATGGAGGTGTTTTGAACAGAGGAATAAGCTTCCCCAGGCTTTGGCTACACAGGAAATACTTATTAGCAGGATCAATTCATTGTTGGTTTGGGTCTTTTATGAGATTTGTTGACAATAAGAAAAACGTAGGCCTACAATCTCAACAGAATGATCCCTAAAGGGTCACAAAGATCCCTCTAGTGTTTTGTACCCAGACCAGAGGCAATGTGGAGGTAAAATAAAGTGTTAAGGAAAAAAAAGCACATTGAGATATCTTTCCCCGCCAGGAGCTGGGGACCCTCGGGGCGCAGACATCGCACAAAAGAGTTTTAGCTCACACTTGTGACCCAGTGAGCTATGTGCCCTGCAGCGTAAAACACAAAGAGAACACAGGTGATTCTACACATGCTCCTGTCCTGCTTTTTCAACACTTGTACTCTCTGTCCCTGTCACCCTGTGCTACTTAGTGACATCAACCTCTGGCACACTGACAACCAAGACTGGGTTTCAATTTACAGAGCGACAGTGAACATCCAAGAGGTCTTCTTAACTTTCTATAAAGAGTTCACAGGTTCTGATTAGTAAAACGCATGATGGCGTTTAGTGTAGGAAGGAAGAAAGTGTCATGAACTATAATGTTGCAATCAACTAAAAAGGTTTTTTTGTTGAAAGAAAGATGCTTCCCAGTTTAAGGGGATTTTTTTGGACAGCGTTGTCACTTGTACCAATTGTACCAATGGACAATACAATGTTCTTTGGAGATATGGCGATAAGAGGTCGTTACTTGAAACTGAACCTATGCGTATTGAGTTTCAGGTGTAGGTAATGTTTGGCATTATTTTCATCCTCCACACCCATACAAATGTATCTTTGGATTGCTGAATTAATGTTTTAACAGCTTGATTCCTGGTTTGATTGACTGTTAAAAAGCTGTGCATGTCATGACAGCATCTCAGTCAAGTATCCACAGATTGGAGAGCAATATCACCAACATTGAGTAATGACACATACTTTATGTGCGCAGGGGGATGTGTCATCACCTGCATGTTTGCCATTCAATCCACACAGCCTTTTCCTTGTTAATTTACACAAAAGATGAACATGAGCATGCATGGGGCCACAGTTTTACCTGGAGCCAACAGTGCTGAGTTACAAGTGAACCCAGGTTAGAAAGGTAAAGCCACACCAGCAAGGGCTTAGAAGCATAGAGTTCAAGGAAGGAAATGTGTTCATGTGTGTTATGAAGTCAGTGTATTATAATATCTAAGGTGGTGTGACATTAAAGTTCAAAATCAGTGCATCAGGGTAGAAATCTGCAGGTAATGTTACAGAAAAGGGAGAGAACGTCACACAACAGTGCCCAGAAATCATTTATCTACAGAAATTTATCATTATAATATCATCATGTATGATATATAACCACATTATACTGCATGATATGGACACTGTGTTTTTTTCCTCCCAGCCTTTTGTCAGATTTTGGGAAAGACATCGTCTTAATTTAATCCAGGTTTGGGAATTCCCAGAGTATTTACAGCTATCATTACCGTCTGGGCTACATTGTGTGATGAGCTACCTGATGCAACCAGACAAACAGTGTGCCTGCACTGACAGCATTAAGGAAACTGAATGAGACACACACACACACACACTCACACACATGGGTGGGCTTTCTGTGCGCTTACACACAGGTGCACACACACGCACAGATTTCTACATTTTGGCAGGCTATATCACTTTCAGTCCACATTCTATTGCATTGTTTGGTCAAAAGCCATCCACTGCAACCCACACCTGCTCTGCAACACGACATAGCATGTAGAGAACTGAAAGTCTCTCCACAAACATCTGTTTTCAGCAAAAGACCCATTAGATATGTAACATGCTGTTTGGTGACATGCATCCTTTGGCTTAATCACCAGATTTGCAAAGTTATGACCTCAATCACCGTTTCCAACTTTAAAATAGCTTTGCCTTCAGCCCGACTTGGCTAACAGGAAACCATTAAAGCACCAGCAATTACCATTCCCATCCATCCACACGGTCCCTATTTTATTTTAATCTGTTTAAGTGCATTTTCTACGCAAGGTTAAAATATGAATCCCCGCCGCCCCCTCCTCTTCTTGACGAGGCAGGGTTTTTCTGGCTTACTTGAGAGCACAATTTACGACTGATTTAATTTAGCCTCCGCAAACATTTCTAATGACATTAGGCCCAGTGCATATACTGACTGCCTCTCCCTCTTATTCTATTAACTCTTAAATCAGGTTTAAAGACCATACTGATGCTGGATGCTATTATGGGTGATTATCAAAACAACAGACAATGGGGCAAAGTGTTTACTAACTGGTTTAGCCATAATTTTGCGTAACCAGGACAGATGGGAACACTACAAATTACAAATCAATCTTTTCAATAATGAAGGACCTTGCAGTGTGCTCACTCGGTCATGTCTGTTGTCACATAAAGCAACACAACATGTACTAAACCATTTTTATCTGAATTTTTACTGATGGATGAAACGTCATAAAAACAGATGCTGGTTTGACTTTCTGCAGATAAGAACAAAAAATAACACTCTCTATTGTGTGATTAAGCTGATCTCAAAACAAGCTGAATGTCGGATCTTTCTCAGCTGTTATCCATTCATGACTAAAACCTGAAGTGCTCTTTCACATCACGCCTATTCAGCTAGTTTGACAAGGACTAATGACGGCCGTCCATCTGCATACATGCTTACAGCTGTCTCCCATCCTCATCCAGGTAATGATTGTGTTATTAACCCTGAACCCTTTTTCAAATTGTTATTAACTGCTAAGGGGAAGAATGGGACTCAAACTGTCTCCGCTCACCTGTCACTGAAGCACCGCTGAGGATGGTTTGATCCCGGCTGGCTATCAGTCATTGTCAAAGGCAGAGCTAGAATGGAGAGGGTTCAAATCCACACACAGATGAGACCCCGATGGATTCATTTTATTATGTTTTCAGTGTCTCATATTTTGTCACATCAACAAATAATACACAAGTCATCAAAATGGTTCACTTGGTATGACACCCATCAAGTGCTTCATTGACATTTTTTTGCAACAAGACATTTTTTATTGTCTACCCTTAGTGGCACAGTATAACGCAGTGGCACTAGACCACAAAAAAGGATACTTGACATATTACAAACAACATAGGTGAGCTAAATAAACTTGCTCTACCCTCACATCCCTCAGATTAGCCAGTAGACATGTATTAGTTATTTATATACATTTGTCCAAAAAGACAATTCAAATGATTTTCAATTTTATTTTTTTTATTTTTTTTTCAAATATTATGGGGGAAATTTTACAGGAAATAAGGATTTGGACATTAACTGGAGATGCTGCGGCCCACGGTCAGCACCCCAAAAGAATAGCTGCACATTTTGGGAGACATAGGCAAATTTGTGTTCATATGAGTGTTAGATGAGATGATCAATACCATTCTCACATCTGTACCATAAATATGTAGCTGTGGCAAGGAGCTGGTTAATTTAGCACAAATATTGGAAACAGCTAGCCTAGTTCTGCCTTTAGATAAAAAGCTATACTGCCTACGTCAAGCTAGCGATATTTAAAAAGTTTCAATTAAGTATTTATGTGCACGACTGTATAAAGCACAAAACAAGACTGTCGTAATTTTTAAATCAATTATTTAGGTAAAATATACTTATATTTCTGGGTCTCTCTGCTCAAAGGGTGTACACCCCTTCGTCTACCCCTAGCCCTAGGTCAAAAAGAGTATTGGGACAGCACTTACTCTCAAGTGAATGCGCAAAACCTAGGGGAAGGGGTAAGGGGTAGGGGTAAGATAGAGAAATGAGATTTAGCTATTGACACGCGCTTGGTCGTCTCCTTAGCATCATATAACACTATTGGGGTCCCTTTTGACTGTTAGGTTAAGGAAAAGCTTGTGGGTGGATTTACGGTTCTGTAACTCCCGGCAATGGGACAGTTGGGTTTAGGGAAAGGTTGTGGGTGGGCTTACGGTTCTGTGACATGCGAGAGAGGGTGCCTTTTTTGTCGCATCAGACGCAGACAGCCACTGCCCAAACGCCCATATTTTATGGATTCAGAGTGAGAATGGGTTGGTCTAACACCATCCTGCTACTGCTTATCAATATTAGCTATGATTTTTAAGGCTGCGGTCTGGCTATTTAAAAAAGATTTTCCTGTTGCTAACTGGGTTCATGGATATAGTTTTTTGCTGTTTAATTTAAATGTATATATGCCATCCCAAATGGTTCTTATATTGTTTATGCTAATCTGATATAGCTATAACTGTCAAACTTGCTTTCACTTTTTCATTTTCAAATTTGAGGGAATTTAAGTAATGGGCCAATGCTCTTATGTCAACAGGGGGACGTTAAACTTATGCACATCTTCGACAACGTATATATTTTTACACTTTTCTTTGTCTAAATAGTTCAAACCATGACTAAAACATTTGTTCTTGGTAGTTGTAGAGAACAAGTCCTAAATGAGGTGATGAAAGAACTTGCTAACATCAGAACATGCATGGGTTTCCCTTTTTCTGTCAATGGGTTTCTCTAAAAGCTACCTAGCACATCAGTTTTAGGTGGCGGTAATGCACCTTAACTCTTGTTGCCAGGTGCCATAAAATGGAAAAAAAAAGAAGCTACCTCAGTGCATTTAGTCAGTCATGTCAGTCAGACAGCACAGATGGCAAAGTGATACTGTAGGTGGATAACAAGGCAGGTAAGAAAAATAGGTCAGGCACTGACAGGTTTAATAACATAATGAAAATGATACTGATATTTTGCCTAAACAATGTGTAGCTTTTCCAAAATGAAACCATAACTTTAACGCAAGATTGTTTTCAGCAGGTTGTTTCCATTTTTTGTAGCTAGCCTTGAAACCACAGTAAGCAAGTAAGCTTTAAATAGCACCTTTCACAAACAAGAGCAGTCACAAAGTAAATCATATTGCTAGTTAAAGATGTGTAAAAGATGTAAAAAGATGTGTCTTCAGGTGTTTTTTTTAAAGTTTCCACAGAATCAAAGGCTCTCACAGCTAAAGAAAAAGAGTTCCAGAGCCTTGGAGCCACCACAGAAAAGGCAAGATCACCTCTGGTTCTAAAACGTGTTCTGGGAACAATTTAAAGGTAAGATTAGATAAGATAAGATAAGATAAGAAAACATAGACTTTATTAATCCCACACTGGGGAAATTCCTGTGTTACAGCAGCTCAAAAGAAAGATAATTATATTTGGATACATAGCAACACACTGCATTTTTCACAGCTAGACATGCAACAACAAAGTTTCACGGGTTTGACAGCTTTGGCTAAGGAGCTTTTACTATGCAAGAATTATTCAAAGCCAACCATTTCTTTATAGTATTAAGCAAGGCAACAGTTTTAGATATTTAGCAAGTAACTAATGTGATATGCCACAACCCCTAAATGACTCCTTGCCACCTCTATTGTCATGCTAAATATACCACTGTACAGATGGTTGCATCAAAAAAAGTGCTTCTATTTTCATGATGTGTACAGTACCAGTTGCCTGTAAATATAGTTTAAATGCATTGTTTCGGTCTCTGTTTTCATGATACAAAGAGAAAAGACAAAAAAAGACACAATATTGTGTGTGGTTCTGTGTGTGGTGATCTGAAGAGTTAGAGGTGAGGTGTACAGCCGCAGGTTGGACAGGACCTTGTGGCCTCTCCCGGTGATAGATATGCTAATACCCTCCATTCACTCCGCTTCACTCCCTTTAGTTCCGCCAATTAAAGAAAACTGTAATTAAGCCGTGTCAAGGCTTTTAATGAAGCCCCATTGATTCTCCCTTTATTTGCTATTGGTCTCCCTATAACATCCACTGGCCTGAAATCAACGGACATTAAAAGTGCAGCTCTTCCCATCCAGGTTGTACATTGTACTGGACTGTTTAATTAAAAAAGAAGAGATTGCTCTAAGCACAAAGAGCATGAGAGATTTAATCATGTGTAGGTTTGTGCCGTTCACGCTCTTATGTGACCATGATGTGGCTGTGTGTGTGTGTGTGTGTGTGTGTGTGTGTGTGTGTGTGTGTGTGTGTGTGTGTGTGTGTGTGTTTGCAAATCACTTTCCAGCTGGTCTGTGGGCTAATGAGTAGAACTACTGTTCTCTCACAAATCTGAATGGGTGAGAGCTTTACAAGTTTCCAAACAAAAGCGAGGCAGACTCGTATTTGTGAGACAGAGATGACCTCCTGTAATCAATACCTTACAATTGGAAAAAATGCTGAAACCAATTAGCCAGATCGAGCTATTGCTAAGGGCAAAATTGGTCTAATTGGAAGTCCGATGTGAGCACAATTAAAGATAAAAGGTTTAGTCAGGCAGAAGGGCAGAGTCAAACTGTCAATTGACTAGAATCACAGCTGGAGATACTCTGGATACTGGCGATACAGCCATTCTGTAACTTCACATTTACTGTATGTCAAAGAATTTAAATCATAATAATAACATTAGGATGTTAGCAGCTATATGTGAAAAATAAGCATTTACTGATTGCAATGCTAGTGATATAATACAGTATAATAGGCACATACTATTTAATTTTTTGTTGTAGTTAGATAAGCATGTGCACATAAAGTTATAAAGTGTATATTTAGCTATCATTTCCAGGCATTTCTTCTCCATTTATTTTTTAAATGTAGTAGATCTAGAGCAGCTAAGGTACTTTTCCATTAAAAATTGGTAGTGCAGCCAAGGCTGTGCCAGTGCCAAAACTGCATGCAGAAATAATATGGTTATTATTATAGAATGACAATCTTAAAGCATTAAAAAAAAACTTTCTTTGAATTGTATTTTTATTTCAAAACATGAGTAATTTGTTCTTTTTCCACCTCTACCAACAAAACATGGCTTTTTTACCTTCGGCTTGCTTCCACATGATAGCATTTTACACAGCCTTTTGTTGCAGCAGGTACTTGTGTCATTGTGACTGGAAAAATGTGAATGTATGACAGGTGTCATGGTGAACTTCAAGCTTAATTTCATTTCTTGTCAAAATTAGATAAGCTATGGTAATATAATTAAATGTGTGGACTGATTAGAAGAACTTGAGGCATTCAAGTGCATGTGAGAGAATCGGTCAACAACCAAGACGTTATAAGCTAATAAATTGAATAAATAGGTTAAACAGCAACCATTTACTCAAAAGCTACCAAATTCTCATACTCATGTGTGCCTATAATCTATTGGTTTGTAATGGAAATGGAAGTGCATTCAAAAACAAAACAAAAACGGAATACTGTTTAAAGCATTAAATCGGTTAACAATATCTTTCTTTGATTATATTCTAATCTACAGTATAGCACCTGGTTTTAATACTGGTCAAAGTAAACTTACACTTAGTGTACAGTAACGGTAAGAAAGCAGCAGATGGACATCTTATCAGAAATCCTTTATGCAAATCACTCATAAATATTTGCAAATTAGCACAACATACAGTACAGTAGTGACTTTCTGTTACTACAGGTACATTGCTTGATTTTGTCTATATAATGGGGACGAGCTGCTGCATTCAGTGTGAAACTGCAAATAATACTTCTTACCAAAGGAAACTGTCATTCCAAGAAAAATGACAGCATCAGTTGTTTAAAGAAATGCCCCAAAAACGACATATGTTCAAGTGACAAAGCCCTGTAGAAATTTTAAATGTTGTCCATCACAATCAAAGGAGGAAGTAGTAGAGTGTTGTTATGGAGCCACACAATCTGCAGAGGAAGTAAGTAAGGGTGGTTAGATGGGCCAACAAACTTTGAACTTCGATCCCAGTAGATCAGTGCTCACTCCGTGTCCTCCTCCCTCACTCCGTGTCCTCTGTTGGTAATAGTCATTGGTGTTGTTTTTAAGCATATAACCTTAACCAAGCAATTACTAGACAAAGGTCCCGTAAATCTTATAGGGGCATTACTTGTCATTCAGAACATGAATCTAGCAGCAGACTTACACAACAACACAACACAACAACAACACAGTGGTGCTCGTACAAGTCTGTGTGTGGGTTGGAGCACTGAGGGCAGGGTAAGGGGTTAGAAGTATCCCCAAGGAGATGCTACTTTTCAACATTACCAACCCTGCCTTTAACAAGTCGTTTTTCTTCCTGAAAAGTGGTGTAAGCTCTTTTTTTTTTAAGGCACTGACAACTGATGTTGTCCCACACATAAGGGCATCAAATCAAATTATTGATCACATTATCAGATTATTTGTGGACAGCTGAAGGGCAAACAATGTATTTTGTTGTTTACTTTGGAGGACTTTTTGGACATGCCGACATTGCTAATATAAAAATTATTTACATCCATGTCTGTTCAGTCTCATAGAATATATGTAGTGATGATTTACAAGACATCACTCTTGTAAGCAAAATGACCAAAATGCACGCCCCTAACTTGCCATTCCCTTCTCAGTTTCCTAATAACAGAGAGAGTGCAGGGGCAGAGGGGGTGTTTAGTTAAACATGTCAGTCTAGTCTTCCTGACTCATTAATCCTTTATCTGACTGAGGTTTGTATAAGTTAGAATCTATGGCCTG